>VZSF01001309.1:181433-218654 GCA_013398295.1 Chionis minor
TTTTTTTTTTTTTTTTTTTTTTTGTAATGGTCTGCATTAATGTACTGGAACCTGTCCTGACATGAATGCTTTCTCTGGCTGCATGTTCAGCAACAGTTACTTTAGTTTTGTGTTTGCAAATAGAGAAGAAGGTAAGAAATGACCTACTGGAACAGGTCCCTGTCCATCTTGGTCCACCCTTCTGACCCTTCTGTCTCTGAAAGTGCAATAGGAGATGCAATTCAGAGAGAACAAGGTTGGGGTACTTGAACAGAAAGCACAATGGCTCAGAACTGTTGAGAAGCCTAAGCAGTTAAAATAACAAGTTTGAGCTGACTTTCCTTTTTTTTCATTTTTTTTCTCTAGATGCTGGGTGTCAGGATGACACCAGTAGTTCATTTTGACAATAGGTTTCTTTTTGGAACTGTTGAGTAAGTATTTTTCCCTCTTATTTTTGGCTTAATTTGGAATAATTGTTATGATTTGTGAGGGCTCAGATACCTAATTACGTTATTGTATTTTAACCAGTTACTGCACTTTACCTTCTGTTTGACCAAGAACCCATGCAGGGACTTACTTGGTTTGGGTGATATGTGTTGGTTCATTAAGCCACAGAAAGTTGCTTTGCATGTATGAATCCAAGAAAAACTGTGCTGGGCTGGATGTATCGCACTTTGAAGACGACAACGGAGTTCTGGTTGTGGGGTGTGGTAATACTGTCCTTGGTCTATCCCTGTAATCACATGGAGCGATGGGCAGGCAGAGGGATAAAAGGAAAATATCTTCACTTGGGTTAGAAGAATAGGTAAAGGTTTCAAACATAGCTTTGGCTTTGAACGTTTCAAGAGTAGGAGGAAAAATATCAGGTCACCTTTGAGCTCCAGCAGGCAGTCCGTGGTGGAGGCAATATGCCATGGTGCTGTTGTGGGCAGGCAGTGATGATGCTGAGCTTGCCAGTGGTTGGCTCTCTGTTGGTGTCTGGTGAGCACCAGGAGGTCCTGGTGCAAACTTCACTGCCCTGATGTGCTGGTCCCAGCATTGGCACGGGTCGCTGCAAGCTGAACCCTGGTCCTTCCCTCTCTGTGGCACAATGAGGAGTGCTGAGGCTGCAGAGGAACAGCAACACAAGTATTGTGCGGTGCCGGGTAATGAGGACGGGTCATTCCCTGTGTTGCAGAACCTCATGTCTGAGGAGATAAAACGGATGGATAAGGGCATGGAGTACATTCTGGAAAACTATAAAGGACAAGCTAGCAAGAAAGGATGCCAAAAGGAAACAGGGAACAGGGGAAAAAATGTGAAAAAGATTTCCTAAGAGGGATTCTCTTGATCTATCTGTATGTGTGCTTCCCTCCCTAATAGCTATTGGAGTCAGTACTCAAACTAGTTACTGAAATTAGTAATTTAAAGTACTTTAAGAAGGCCCTTGGTGCAGAGCAAGGCACAGGCTTTTCTGGAGACCTTGTTTACCCCGAGCATGCTCAGAGCCCTCCCTAGTTTTAGCAAGGCTGAGCCTAAATTAACATTCCATTTTCGCTGCTTTGGAGACACAATCTATCTGCAACATGATATTTATCCCTACAGCTGGCAGCTGCGGTGTCAAGTGCTACAGATAGATGAGACCATTACTACGATACAAATATTTTCTTTTTCCACATTCACTCTTTGAAGCAGTCACACACAACAAAGTTTGCAGCAAAATTGTATGGGACGAGAGTCAAAATTCCTCCTTCTCTCTCTCGTCTAAGGGAATTTGGACTCTACATAGTCCAAAGATATGGAGGGTGAGTGGTTGCTTCCTGTTTTGCTGGGCAGGTTAAAAAACCAAGTTCCACTTGCAAGTAACTAGCAAAAAATATACTTAATCAACTAAGTATTTAATGCTCTGATTTGCATAATATAACAATTAATATAGATCTGCTGTTAAGAATACTCCCCAGAAAGAACAAATCACTGATAAATGAAAACCTCCTCTAAGAAAAAAATATCTCTTTTATCTGACAAACTTCTGAATTAAGTAATACTTGGATGTTGAAGGATCACAACAGAGCTGGAACAAAAGAGAAAAGTCAACTGACTGTAGAAAAGCAAGTCATTCAAATGTGCCTGGCAAAGGGTATGCTGGGTTTGCTGTCTTGAGCATTTTTCCCTCATCATTCAGGGTGCTGTCATCTTCTGTATGAAACAAAAAAGACTTGCAAGCACAGGGTGCAGCTAATTGGCTGATGTCTTCTTTGCATAACGGCAGGAGACCAATATGAAACAAATCTCTCTTCTTCCATTTTGTGTGATGAGTCTGTGTATTAACGGGGTATTTCAAGTGTTTAGGGAATGAAGTTTGAGCCGAGGACAGGGGAGCAGCTCCTGCTCGGAGCTGTGCTGGGGAGCAGGCACTGAGCTGGCTGAGAGGGTCTGGGACAGGAGAATTGGAGAAGCTGATGGAGGACCCAGCGTGGGAGGCATATGGTGCAGAGGTATAGGTGGACCAAGGTTTCTTCAAACAGCTGGAGGAAGCCTCATCATTCCTGCAGGGGACTTAAACCATCTGCTGCAAGGACAACTGGTTAGGGTAGAAGCAATGTAGGAGAGTTCTGGAGAGTGTTAGGGACAATTTATTGATGTACCCCCTGGATGAGTTCATAGAATCACGGCATCACAGAATTGTTTGGGTTGGAAGGGACCTTAAAGACCACCCAGTTCCAACTCCCTGCCCTGGGCAGGGACACCTCCCACTAGACCAGGTTGCTCCAAGCCCCATCCAACCTGGCCTTGAGCACCTCCAAAGATGGGGCAGCCACAGCTTCTCGGGGCAACCCTGGCCAGGGGCTCACCACCCTCACAGTGAAAAGTTTCTTCCTGACATATATTCTAAATCTCCCCAGTTTGAAAGTTTGAAGCCATCATCCCTCGTCCTATCACTACATGCCCTTGTAAAAAGTCCTTCTCCGGTTCCTTCGGGGAGGTGCTCTGCTGGATCTACTAGTGAAGAATGAGAAGGAACTGGCTGGCAAGGTGCAGATCAGCGGCAGCCCTGGCTGCAGTTACCTCGGAATAATAGTATTTAAAACATTTAAAATGCTCTGGGAAGTGAGGAAGGGGATGAGGCCTTGAATTACTTGATCTGGCTTTGAAGTTGTCTCTGTTTGAGAAGGTGTTTGGACCTGCAGAGGTCTTATGGATGAGCTTATTCTATGAGACTCTGATTTCTTGGTTCTGTACCAAAATTGAAAATTACTAGAATTTTATTTTAAGAGGTCAGAATCTTTATCCTGTGGATTTGCTTCATTATTAGATTATCTGTAGACCTGTCTTTTCCTAATGCTTTCCTTGTGTCATTATCGGACTTTTTTTCCTTTTTGGAAATTGCACTGAATTTTAGTTTTGGTTCTTTAACACGAGGTACAGGAAAAGTATAAACCAAAATATTACATATAGGCAGCTCTTCTTCTGACTTGACTTTTAGTCCTAATAGTCTCATCTAAAGTATGATTTCTTTTACCGATTTTAGCCTTTTTCTGTTGAACAATCAAAATACAAAGTAAATGAAAATTCTTGTTCATGGTGATTGGAGATACACTTATTGTGAACCTTAGGAAACAGGTGAATAATTTTAAAGCATTAAAATAATTTACTAGCCGTATCTAACAGTATTAAAATAGAAATTTTCATCATATTTTGCTCTTTTTAACACCTTTCTCTTGTCTTTCAATACAGACACTCAAGTTAATGTTTTCACTCAGTTTCTACTACATTTGTGTAACATTAATGTGGCTGGTCTGTAAATATCACAATTATTTGGTTATAAGAACTGGATCATTTTATTAGGCAAGCAAAAAACCCACTAAGTGTGTTTTCTTTTAGTAAAAATATGTGTTACTGAGTTACACTGGGCAAACTGATCCAGCTGCATTGCTTTTGGGTTTTTTGATGCGCAAAGTGCATTGCTTGTACTTTATCTTGAAAGCTAAAGTTACGCTTGGGAAGGCAGATAGCTATATCCAGGTTATTCATTTGGGTTTTACATTATGTTCTAAGAGCTAGAATTCTTATAAGCCATCAGGAAATTTATATCCAGACTGGGTAATTGTACTATCCCTACCAGCTTTCAAGATCTCTGAGAATTTTGGAGATACATGGATTGAGATGAAACCTTTACAACTCACGTTCAAATTTTGATCATATTCCACTTTTGTCCGAGGAAAATATTCAACTTTCTTCTGTACTCCCTCTAGTGTTTAATGTACTATATGGCTGAAAATAGAAAACAAACACAGACTTGTATTCACCCAAACCCAGCGAAAGAAATAATGTAACCCTTTCTTTCTTCTTGCTGAAGTCACTTCGGGGTTTGCCCTCATGGAACTCGCAAGCCCATTTGAGCTGATAGCAAATGTGTGTTGCTGTGTCCAGAGATGTTTGAAAAATTAGGGTTAAGTTGGGCTTTAAATATAAAATTGTTTCAGAATTTGCCAAATACAAAACAGGAACAAGAAAAAGCCTTTGCTGTTATTTGGTGCCACATAATTAGGCAAAATGATGGGTATCTAAATTAATCTTGTATTCAGGTGTGTATTTGTTGCAGCTCCATGCAGCCACATTTAAACTGGTGCTGGAAAGAAAGACCTGGATGAAAGCAACTCGGATTTTTCAGTTACATAAAACTCTGAAAGGCTTTTACAAATTGCTTCTGTGTGGGAGGCAGCTTGCTGCAAAGCTGTCACTTGAAACTTTATCAATCAGAAGACAGTACCATTTTTAATTATGCAGATTTTCAAAGTAAAATAACTTTTCCTTGCATGAAAATGTAGAACAGAGTCAGGTGAGATCTGGAACAATCTGAAAGATTTTGAAGAGTTTGCTAGGCTTAATTGAAATAGCTTCAAAAAGCTTGCTCTTATGAAGAAGTATAGTATACTTGAAGTGTTTTAGCTTTCTTCTTTATAAAAGAAAAACCTTTCCTCTCCTTGTATATCGTACAAATTGTCACTAACTTCCAATTATCTCTCTATCTAGCAAAGGAGTCCGTCTCCATGTATCCCTGAGTCTCTCTATAGTTGTAAAGATCTCCACTCTCTGCATTTTTATGGCCTAATTTAGGAGCCTTGAGTCCTAAAATAATATGATGTTGTAGAATTTTCTGTCCATCAACACACAGCGGGGGTAGCAAATGCTGTGCTCTTTGCAGAGTGTCTAATAAATCCTTTCCTTGTGGAGACAGTTTGAAGTTCTCACCAAATAGTTAAAATTGCTGCAGACATCCTGATGTTTGCGAGGAAACCTCAAAACCTCTCAGCTGTGCTTTCTGGTTTGACTGTTACATGAGATGCCATGATGTCATGTCTCCTATATCTTCAGAGAGAAGAAACAATGAGTTGAATTTTATGCTGCTTTAGCAAGATAGACGATCGGAAAGGAATGTGAATTAATCATGAACACTCCATTTTGCTAATGCGTTTTGTGATGGGAGAGAACAAGCATTTTGCTTGCATCCTTTTGCTCATTTACTTTTTGGGTTGTTTGACTTCATTAGAAGTTGAATTATACTGTTTGTTCTCACACTAAGAAACATGTATCGCTAACATGTCATATAGTTATGACTGATTTCTTCTCTAAACCCTGTTTTCCAGTGTTTATTGTGCAACAGAGTTGGCACCACTACCTCTTGAAATTTGATAAAATCATGACTTCTACCAGAAAGCGGCACTTCTGAGATTACCGTAACAAAACCAAGAAGCAATTTTCCCTCTGATTTCTGCTGGGCTTTCCACTGGTTATTTCCACTTTTTCTAATTTTGCCATTGTCTTTCTTAATTTCCTCTCCTCTGGCAGTGCTGTCCTTTCGCTAAGCCTTATGCAGGAAGGTTTTCTGAGAAATCCGAACAGTATTGCCCAGCACGGGGGTGACTCTAATCTTCTCCCCTTCCCTGTGCATGGTGTTGCTGGTAATAAAAATGATGGATTGCGCCTCTCCTTCTCAGGTCCTTTCAAATGCTTAGGTGACCCAGTGCTCACACTCAGCTGTGTTAGAGTAGGGTCATAGGTCCTCAACTCGTTGCAGATTCCCTTTTAATATCATTATGAAAGTGCTTTGCCTTTTTCTTGCTCTTTTTATGCATCAGCCTGGTGTCAGTCTTCTGGCAAGTTCCTTCCCCCCAGTTGCTTTGTCTTCTCCTTTAGCTCTGTTTTAAATCATGGTGTATTTCTGGATTCAACACCTACAAGGCTATGACCTCTTCAGTGAACTTGAAGAATAGGCTATTCTGTGGGTTTTAGTCTCTCAGGGTCACAACCGCTGCTTCTGCTGTCTGGGAGTAGGACACATCAAAGACAACTGCCCTATTTTTTGGCATTCAGACTCGAAGCCGAAAAAAGAAATGTGGCAGTATCTTTGGGAATTTATGTCTCCCAACCCATGAGTTCTTTTAGGTCAATCAAACAAAAGTGCCAAATGCTATGGATGTGCTCTTTTAACCCTCCATCTCCTAAACTCCTGGCTCAGCAAAAAAAAAGTGATCAGGACTGTTGCAGATGTAGAAGCTGGTCTCCAAAGAGATTCTCACAGCGTCAGAGATCACAATCTCTGTCTGCCTTTTCTTCTGTGCTCCAAGATCTTTGAGCGCAAAGACCTTTCAAGAGAAGCTCATCTGAACACTGGCTTTCTGTTCTCGGGCTGGAAGCAGATGTCCTTGACTCCATCTGTGTAATCAAAGGGAACGAGCAGCTCCTCAGCACAGCCCCGTACCACCTCCGGGTAAAGGAAAACTGCTCAGTAGTGCTCTGTAACACCCTGCGCGGAGCTAACACATGGAACTTGTGACCCCTTGATGATCCACTTTATGATTTAGCATGCATCCCGTAGTGTCTTTGGAGCCATTACAGGAAGCATATCCAGAAACTTCTCTGGATGCCGGTTAGTGGTGTTTGACCTTCCTTACTGCTATTCCCTCTCCAACAAGATTTGAAGGAGAGACTTGCCTGTAAGCCTTTTCTTGGCTTCTGAGCCCAAGGAAATAAAGGTGTTCTGACAGTACTTTGGAAGTCCATGTGGAAGGCAAATTCCTCTCTCTTATTTACTTGTCTATGAATTGCGCCTGGAAATTACCTAAATTTATTTGTAACTTGTTGAGCATCTTGTGATTCATAGGTGTCTTCCCAGTAGTACTGCAGTAGATGGTTACTCACATCTAGCAAAGCCTCTGAATTTTGTTTTCAAACTGCAGACTGTGAAGTGGGATTGACAGTTGCTGAAATTTATGGCACTTGCAGTTGTAAAAGAAAATGTACTACTTGAAGTAGCTCCCCTAGTGCATGTGGATTATAGGTTACACATACAGAGCATTTCTGACACTTCTGCACTACCCCTAATGAAGAAAGAAGAGGGGAATTCAGCATTTAAAGATTTGTAACTAAAAGAAGAGCTCTAGAAGTTGGAAAATCTGCTCTTAAAATTCGCTCACCTCATTTAGGAAAATGGGGTGATTTAAAATGCCATTTTGAGATTGACGTGAAACTTTGAAGACTGTATCAGCGACTGTTATGTAAATTGTTCTTGAAAAGTCTCTGGATCATTTACTCAGAGGCGTATTTAAAGCAGGAAATGACTTATTCATGCATTGTTTCATGAACTCATACTGTGATTTGTGTTTTTTTCAAGCTACTTGAAAGAAAGCTCAAAGAATTATGAGTGCGTAGAAACCCACGTGATAAACAAGGGCAGTAGAGTGGGTATGGAGGTGACATGAAAACAAAACTTGGGAATAAATACTGAACAAACAACTGATACAACGAAACAAGCTGAATGAAATTGCTGAGCAAAGTCTTGACTTGGTATCTTTTCACTATGAATGTCAGAAAGTCTTTCAGGAATTTCACTTGAAAACAAAATTAACACTTCAAGCTAAGATGTTCTGATGATATGTACCTGTCTTAGCCATTGATCTACTGTTGCTTAGGAAGGATTCTGGTCTCTTTATAGGGTATTGTGTGCTTTTAATCCTTGACAAATGATTTTTTATGCTGAGAAGGTGAGGTGGTTTTAGTCTTGAAAATGACTACGATAAAACATGTCAGCTGAATATCAGAGAAGGTACCAAAACAATTTAGTCAGGACATTGCTGCTTGTATGGAGGGTAAGGCTTTTAGGCCCTTTTTTTCTTGCTCCCATAAAATTGCGTGAGAAGGTCATTGCAAATGAATAACTGAGCATGGGGAAGCACGAAGCGACATGAACTCGGAAAAGAGACAGATTTGGCAAAGCTAATCTTACAGGATTTATTTACACTGGCAGGCACTTTGCCGAAATAGGATGCAGGAGAACTATTTCATTCCTGAATTTCCTACTCTCTCAGGATCCTCTGTAACTTTGCACAAGTGATTTAACCCTTCATTTGACTGTGTTCCACCTGTAAAGACCAAATGGTTCTCTCCCCATTGCATAAGGGTAGTAGGAAGAACTTACCTACTAGCATCTGGGAGCTACTCAGATACTTCAGTGATGTGAACCCTTTGATTGCCCAGATAATAATCAAGAAGAAACTAATACAAAGATCCTTTCCAATAATATTATTCATGACCCCAGGTTCCGTAAAAATGTATTTGTGATTTGATTTATTCTTTCTAGAAATCTTTTAAATATGTCTTTATTGTTTCTGATTCAATTAATCTCTGTCCAGTTCTTCAGTTTATCAGGGTCATTCTGTTTGTACTATCCACTAGCTCATATAGCCACAAGATTATTGTAGCACAGAAGAGCTTTACATGCTACGTACCTTTGGTGAGCATAGTTTCTATTTTTTTTTTTAATACCTTGTTAATTGCCATGTTGCTCAGCATTGTCTTTAAAAAAGATCTGTGGGAAACATCAAACCATCTCCCTGAAAATTATGCTGGTACAGAAGTTATCACAAAGAAAACCCTATTTGCTGAATGGGTTGTAATTCCACGGTTTGTATATCAGGTTCATGTTGGAAGCTGTGTCCGTAACAGGAAGGCAATGTGGCATGTGTTCAATTGGCTGTTTCTACTCCTGTGAAATTGTAATTGAAGTATTAAACTTAACATGGGCTTTTTCCATAAGCTCAGATTAATTTCTAAGTTTACAGATACAAGCACCATCTTTAATTTTACGTATGGGCTTTAGTTTGAGTACACTTCTATTCTTTGTTGTCAGGTTTTTTTTACTGCTTATTAATCATTGCAGGTCAGTTTGACTAGATGGAAAATAAAGTCTGGAAAAGGCTAAATGTTGATTGCAATGAAAATATATCTTTATATCTAATGGGCCAGGTGCCCCTCTCTCTAGAGGGAATGGATTCTCTTCAACATGGGGAGTTTTTCAAAAGCGGTTGTCTTCTGTCCTCTAACAGACCAGCTTTGACAGCCAAATGAGGGTTATCTAATTCAGTATAATTAATAACTTCAGTGAATTTCCTTCAAGAATGACAGGTTCCTTCAGGTGTGAATTTGAATTTGGTACCTTTCATAAATCTATGCAAACCATGCTCAGGCATTAGTCTCAACGCTTTGGGCTTTTAAACCTGAGAATCCACATCTGAGCTCTGCTGAGAGAGGACTTGTCCTGGAATGATAAAGAGTTTCTACTGAGGATGGCTTTGGCTTTGGCTTTGTGCAAATCTGGGAGGATCAGTTCTTTCTAGTATGACAACGATAACCTTCATGGACAGACCAACTGCCACTCCTTCCTCTTAAAAACCCCCAACATTTTCGTAGAGCCTGGGGGCTTGCTGTTGTGATATTCTCAGTTTTATCTGAGTAAATGACAGTGAAAATTTCTAAAGACGTCAGAGTGACTCCTAAAACAGTAATGCCTTGTGGATACAAATCTGAATGAAACTGCTGCTGGCTACAGCTGCTGTAGTCTAGATAGAGAATAAGATTGATAAATTTAATGTAGAACTTCTACTCTTGCATTTTTATTTGAACTTGTGATGCCTAACTCCATTTTGGAAGTAGAGCTAGAGAAACCTTCACAGTTTTGTAGTGCACATTCATTAATGGCTGAGTAAATCACTTGCCATGTAAGGAGAAATACTGTTCAGAGCTCCTTGGCGTCGTGCCTGTGTACCCAGCTGTCCCTGGACTTGAAGGCAAAGGTGAAGATCAAGGGTCATAAACGTGAGAAGGTGCCAGGGATTGTTTCTCACGTTTACTTTTGCTGGTCATACGGGAAAGGCACCTTTGCCCTTAAAACTCCTCCGTGCCACATAATGATTGTGTGATATGGGTTGACAACTTATTTTTCGTAAAATTTAACTGAAAGGCTGAATTCTGAACTATTGCAGTCCCTGTTTGCCCAGTGCCCTTTTTCTGGGCCAGATTTGGAAATGTCCTTGGAGGAATCCTGTCTTTTATTGCCTCCCTCAGAGCTGTCTCCAGCGTGCTCTGGCGGAAAAAGGCATGCTGAGCCTCCATAGTTAGTTTTAAACAAAGATTTAGTCAATGCAGAGAGTATGATCGGATTTTATGGTATTCTGTGCATGAACCAAACAAGAGAAATCTTGTGTTCAGAAAACCAGTTTGTGGCAGCAGGAAGAACTTAGTCATGTAACCTCTGATTTGCAGGAGGCAGAAAAGCAAGGAAGAAAATGGTGCTCAGAAAAATTAAGCTAAAATCAAAGCATTGTGGTTAAGATTTAGTCCCTGTTTTTTTAACTACGAAAAAATGTGTAACTCAAACACTGAAGAGAGTACATTTATAAATCTGAATAATAAATCAAGAGAAAAGCATGTGTTTAGGCAAGGAAGTTTCTTGTGTCCCTCTTGAAATATATATATATGGTAGTTCTTATTCATTCAAGTTAAGAAATAATAACTTCAGGACAGTAAAAACAAATTTCTTTGCCTGGCTCCACAGGGTAATAATTCACACAGTCCATCTCCATGTGATCTATACATGTTAACGAGAGATAAATCATGCGATGGATAAGTGTTATTAATTGCCCACATAAAAGAACTTGGGACTGACATCATGTGGGTGGAAAGGATGATCAAACCAGAGCGGAGTTTGCAGAAAACAGTATAAGAAAAAACACTTTTTCATGCATCTTCCCAGAAGTCCTTTGCCGTGCCCTCTTTTGCCGTCAGCTGCGTCTTTGTCTTTATCCATGGTGTGGAAAAAGCTTTTAAGTGGAAAAAACAGAATTAAACCTATTCTCGCTGTTTTGCTTCTCTATGTTTAGGCCCTTTACACACTGGTAAATGACCATCCTACCTTTCTTCTGTGAACATGGACCAAAGCCTGTTGTGTTCAGTGCCTCCAAACACCTGAATATCTTTGGCTTTTCTTTGCTACCTCTGTGTGAATATCTTGTTAGGAGTGAGACTTGTCAGTGAAACAGATGCTGGCCTGGCTTCTGTGTTGCTTGCTCTGTATATTGAAAGAAAAAGTGATAGACATGCTGTGAGGTTTCAAATCCCACAAAATTGGATTTTGCCTCAAAGGAAGGGATTTCTCTCTTTTTTATTGGACTATGTCAGCGATCCGTTGCTTATTTGTTTCAGAAAGTGAATATATGTAAGTGCATGCATATATAAACATCACTAATTCTGTTAGGCAGTTTAATAAATAACCAAACTTATATTTTTCAGTGTACCCACCACTCTGAGCTCTGCAGTGCTGAGCACTTTACAGGCAAAACAAGCCGGATCCCTTATTCTGAGATTTTGTATTTAGTAGCCCCACATTCTCCCCGCTATGAAGAGCCTTTTGTGCACGCCATCACGTCTTTTAGGTATTTAGATATTCAAACTAACTTCTGTGCAGAAGCATCAAAGATCAGGGCCTAATGGGACAAGAAACAGAAGAAAGAGCTCATTGTCAGCAGGTAATAACTCCTTGTCATTCTCTGTGGGAGGCTGGTGGAGGTTAAAAAAAATTGGGAAAGATGGTTGCTAAGCACTTGCCATATCGTCTCTTGGTTAACCAGCACTCAGGATAGCCTGGTTTTAAGAACCCCTCTCCAAAAAGTTTTCAATAGCTGTCCTGCAGCCTTTTCCTGGAATGCGAAACTGAATTTACTTAAGTCAATCTTCTGAGAGAAATAGGTATAGCTAAGTATTAAAACCACAGCATTATTTGACCCCTCTGGAACATTTTGTCTTCACGTTAACTTTTTTCCATTAGTATGTCATATTTCCTATGCTGTGTTACTTTTGATCCTATTGCTATTTAACCCAGTGTTGCTGTAGTTTGACCCCGAATCCACATTTTTCTGTAAATGCACGTCATCCTTATGGCGATGGGAGAGGGGGCACATCGGAATGGCGATTCCTCATCAATTCATCATCGGTTGCTCATTTGGATATTTCCTCAAACTCCATCGTGGCAACATGGAAACTTGTGTCCCAACTTGAAACCTTATCAGAATCCGTTTCTGCAGATGAAAGCCTGCTGATTCCGCTCCCAAGCCAGAAAGGAGGCTATTTGACATTTGTTTGTTGGCTAATCTGTTTGAAAGATCTTACATAAACTCCAGGAGGGGAGCTGCCAATTTCTGTGCGTTGGAGGAGAAATGCTTCCTTATTTGGAGAGGTTTGCTCCTACTCGGGGCCACAAGAGTGGTTTCCAAACGCTTCTGGTATTCGATGACTGTGGCATAACTTTGGAAATCTTTGTTGTGTGCTCTATAGTCCTCCTTTCAGCTGTTTTGAAATCAACCGATGTGAAAGGGTGGCAGCCGGGGAGAGAGCCCTTCAAGCTCTGCTGCCTTCAGAGGGTTTGTTGCTGGAGCGGATGGGGCTGGAGGAAGGATGGGATTTTTCTATGCCAAAAAACATTCCCAGAAAACCCCAAAACAAAACAACACCCCCCCCTTCCCCCAGCCCCCTCTCCTCCTTTTAACCTAGAGTTTTTTGTTTTGCTAAGGGAAGAAAAAACAGCAAGAGGAGTGTCCTGGTTTGAATTCCTGTGGAACATGGAAGGTGGCTGCTCAGCTTCAGCAGTGGAGCGCAGGGTCCTCACCTGCACCACGAGAGGATATCCATGGGCAGCAGCAGCAGGTCCTTGGTCTGTGATCCTGCTGCGGTGGGAGGCACGCGATCCTTTGGGACAAGGGTCCCTTCTCCGGCCATCAGGGTCACTCCTGTTGCAGTGGTGTGAGGACAACTTTTGGGGCTTGAGTTGAGCTTGCTTCCATGGTAACTGACTTCCATCAGTGGATCTAGTGCAGAAACATCTGTATGTTAATCACTTTTGTGGGCTATGGTGCTGCTGCCAATGCAGTAAAGCAGGAGGCTTTGGAAATGCACGTGGAAAGAGTGACCCCAGGGACTACAGTGGTTATTTGCAGGGCTGGCATCAGGGGAGAAAGTTCCTTTTTCTGCTAAGAAGCCTCTTGCCCTTTCCTCTGACCTGCATACATATTCAATGCACCCCCTGCATTATCCTTTCCTCGGTTTACCTGTTTTTTCTTCTTGTATTTGAAGAGCTGTTTGTTTAGAAATGTGTATTACTGTTTCTCTGGAATTTATTTGCTAACTGCCAGCTCCAGAGTTGGTTTTACATGTTTAATTTTATTATGTTCATGAGGCAACGTTGGCAGGAAAGGCTCTATAAAAAGCATTCATTTCATGGAGTGGTACAAGCATGTTTTCAGCTGAATTGATGACACTGAATATAAAACACTTCTCATTTACGCTTCCCCTTAAGGTTTGTTTAATGAACTAAAGTTTTTCATATTACTTAGAGGTGCAGTTCTTTCTACCCATCCAGAAAGGATACAAAACTCCGTATACATTTACATCTGCCACGTCTTGTAAAATAACCTATTTAGGAACCTTTCTCCATGAATCTTTGTGCATTATGGCAATTCCTCCACTCCTTTTTCTTACTATTTCCCCTTGAACTATCGTCTTGTGGACATGAGTAAAAGATAACTATAGATGAGGGGATCTGGGTTCAGAAGCCAGTTGTGAAGGTATCTTGAAGTTTGATGCAGATAGGTGTTTAAACTTGGGGAACTAATGTGTTTGAGATACAACAGCGTTTTTGATCTTCAGGTTGTGTTGATGCCGCCTGTGAACAAACAGCCATGATTCCCCAGTCCAAATAATTTATTGAATTTACATGTAATATTTTTCCCTGGCAGTGGGATAGTATTAATTAAAATGCTTATTACAACTTATGATGTGATACTTTGCAGGAGGCGCTTCCTTAGGCTATCAACAAGGGCTGTAATGAAAAACGCATGTTTCCTATGCTATTTCATACATTGGTGTACAGGGGCTGGAAGTGGTCCTGTCTAATACTGCTCCATCCAGGATTCATCTGAAAGCTTAATTAGATTTCTGGTGGGGTTGCACGGCTATGCCAGGTCGTGCAGGGAAACTGGGAAAGATAAGAAACATGTAAAGCAGCGCCTGAAGAGGGATAATTGGACCGTGCTGCTTTCCTGTGTGCAGGTTCTGACATGCAATTAGCAATTCATCAAGGGATTGATCTCCTGCCCATCGTTTCAGCTGACCTGTGTTTTAATGTAAAATATTAAGAACAGTTAGAGCAAGGTGTTGCATAAAAGTCCGCGTCTTATGTTGTCGCTGTTGTAACTCTTCGTCCTCCGTTGTGGCTCCTTTTTCCACCTCTGCCACTTGCGTGTTGGCAGCAGCTTCAGCTGGAATACCTTCAGTCTGGGCGAAAGTCAATTATTTATTAAACTTTCCGCACAGCCAGAGTGCAAATTAAAATGGCAGACACCAGTGTGCGCGGCCGATGAGGGCGGCCTCGGGGCGGTTTGCACGGACTGGTTGGGGGAAGCTGTTTGTTACAGAAAGTAAAGCAGGGGCAGAACTGCGGGAGGCTTGCTCAAGAACATGGAGGTTACCATTTTGTGTCAATAATGGGTATCGCATCAAGAAGATGCCATATGCCTCGCTGAGTATCTGATAGACATAGGAGACTCTGAACAGAAAGAGTTTTTGAGCCAGTGACTTATCAAAGGCTGTCAGGATAATCATTTTTTCCCCTGATTTCAGTCAATTGCTGTCTGACAATTGAAAAGAAAGCCTATTCAGAGCGCGTTCACCCACGCTGGTGCCTGATCCTCAGTGCTCTGCAGCCATATACTTGGAAGCAAAAAGGAAAAGTACACATATGAAGCACCAAATGGAGGTTGTTAAACACGAACCATATGTGTTATTTAGCTTTGGAACATGGTGAGGTTATGAAACCATTCTTGGAAAAGAAGACAAATACATTTCCTGTACAACAACATCATTTGTAACAAATAGATGCTTGAAAACCTTGCTGAAAGATGGGGAACAATAAAGATGACAGAGCCCTGAAATTCAGCTTACAGCTCGAGCCTATTCATACTGCGATAATGAAGTTCAGGCAGTTGTAAGAATGTCATTAAACACGGGGCATGATAATGATTGGTAAAGTATTTTAATTTATTTTTGATGGACTTTGTAGTCTCCTGAGTATGAATTAGAACCCTACTTCCAGTTCTCACCAACATTGCTGCAGCTGAACTCAGTATTACTCAGTGATAATACTGAACTCACTATTAATTGGTGTCAAATCTGAACTCAGAATTAAAGTATCGTGGTTTAGACTTACCTGTCCATGTTACTCTCAAAAATTATGTTGGAACTCAGGAAGCAACATTAAGTCATTTTTTTATTGCATGAGGAGGGGGGGAAAGAAGATGCCAAAGGGTCCCTGCAAACTAAATATTGTACAGTGCATAGTCAAATGAAATCTGAACATCAGTGATTACATTTTTAGTAGGATGAGTGTTCTGACTGAAATGCAGCAATCTGTCACTTGGCCTTTCTGTGACATTCAGTGTATTTGAAATTACCAGGGAAAGATTGGGTTTTGACATGCTAAATTAACTAAGTTAGAAATTTGAGCTTTATCGTCTCTGCTAATTGTTACAGGGAGAGGGAAGAGTTGTTTGTCTTTTATTTTCTAAGCAGGCTATTCAGGCAGCAATTAATAAAAAAATTAAAATAAAGATATTCTACAAAAAAGTAATCTTTGGAAGTAGTAGAATTAGTTCATTGAGAGAAACAACTTTTAATCTGAGCAGCAGTGCAGTGATTGTGCTGAACACTTTCCCTTAAAGTCCAATATAACCATAATTAGTGTTTATCTGCATGATGTTTGTCATTGTGCAAGTCACTGCAGTGGCTTCTGGTGCAAACCAATATCTGCTTTCTTTTTAGGGTAAAGGCATTAATTGTGGATCAGGAAATATTTTTGTTACCATTAGTTTGTTTTCTTTTTATGGTGGATGAAGGCAAGGCCAAAGTAATTACTGAAGTAGAAGGCAATCTTTCCTAAGAGAAGACCTGGCAACTACTGTAGCAGGTGAAGAAAAGATTTAAAAGAACATTTTAAGTATCTAGAAATTTATATCCTTGCCCATGTATGATGATGTTTCACTCCTATTTTTTTTTCTCTTGGTGTGGTGTCTTCAGAGACGTAAAAAAAAACCTGCTTGACCTAGAGATAAATGATGCTTCTCTGAATACTGTGCAGAATCTGCTGCAGTCACTATCCTTACATTTTATTAAAAATTGAACAATGAAATGCTGTTTGTAATTACGTTTCCTTTAGGATAGGCTACATTTTTGTTTTCTTTTTACTTATTTTTCAAAATGAAATTTTTCTCTCTGATAGATAAATGATAAATCCATGTAAATTGTGCCAGGTGGTGGTACAGGGACCCTCTCTGTAAAATCAAGATGTTTCAGATCTGAAATTCTGCTTACTCAAGCAGTCATTATCCGTGAATGTCTACAATTGCATTTATTTTTAGCTCCCAGAAAAATGTGAGTCCTGGATAAAAGTGTAAATGAAATTTCTGGAAACTTTTGATTGGTAGTCAGGTATCTACCTCACTGGTCTTGTCGTGAAAGATAGCTATCACTGGTATTTATCAATTGTCTGAGAGTTCTTCAACCTTGGCTTCCTATTCCTAGGTGTTAGGTATGAACTCGTAGGCCTTACACTAAGCAAATATTTAAAGAAATACTTGGCTAGTCCATGTGGGAGAGTAGAAGGACTTCAGGAGTAATAGGATGTACTGAAGAAAGTATGCCTTTCCGTGAGGTCTGTTAGACCTAATTTCATTTTTCCTGAAGCAGAAAGAGGTACCAAAGTCCATGAGATAGGAGAGCAGATTAGATGACCCTAAACTTTTTTTTTTTTTGGAAGTGATTTCAGAATAAAGTGATTAAATTTAATGCTGTGCTTGAAAATGGATGTTTATGTATATGCACAGGGAGTTATTTTGGCAGTATCCAGCATGAGGTGAACAATGTGGGCAAAGCCATAATTACAACCATGCACGTGTAATTGTTAATAGAAAATTCTGTGGGCAACCTGACTTATTGCCAGGCAAACTTAGATGAATGGAAGCAAGAATTGCATCATTTTTGACAGTATATAAGTGCATGAAGTGAAGAAGGCTTCTTTCCTCATTCGTGCCTCTCTTGCTTTTGGAAGGCATTTTCAGGTAGCGGTGGCAGCTCGTCATCAGTTTATGAAATTTCGATTTATGATGTGTTGCCTACAACGGGAGTGTGGTGAGGCCAGTTGCGTTGCTGGGACTTTGATACGCCCCATCCTCCCTCTGGTAGTCCCATCCTGGGAGCACATGCTGAATTAATAGGCAGAGATGAAGATTAAAGGCAGATAAAATACAGCATGTGATTTGTGTGCATATCTACATACCTACAGGCGTATATAAATCTTCTCGGTTCCCTGTTTGCACCCAAGGAAGAGTTTGCAAATAGCTCTTAGTCAGGATGAAAACACAGGAATTCAACGTGACGGTGGGAGCAGCATCCTCTCCCAAACAATGTGGTCCAGGATGGGCAGCGTTACGAAAGCTTCCTGCAAAGCTCACGTTGCATCCTGAGACCGAGAGTCTAACATGAGAGGTAGAGATTGATGAGATGAGGACGCTGTCTTTAGTGGCTAATTGAGAAAAATGAAAAATATGTCTTTTAGGAAGCCGAGAGGATGTGTCTTTTTCAAGTCTTTCCTTTTTCCATGTCATGTATGGGGAGAAAGAGAGCACGAGGCACTGACAGCTTGATCCAACCGCTATAATTAAATGTGTGTGTGGGGAGGAAAGGAGCCTAGCTGATCCCAGGAAAGCTTGGCTTTCCATTACTTCGTGTTTATGCAAGTGCTGACTTCACAAGAGGTTTAATTCCCATAAACACCTAAATGTCTGGAGACCCGCAGCACTGCTCCTGTGAAGGCATCCCTGGCTTGCCTGAGCTCTGCCCGCAGGTACCAAAGTCCGGTTGCCAAGTCTGCTCGCTGGGGGAAGGCCACAGCACAGGATCTGTAGATAAGGTGGAGGAGGAGAGCAGGATTTCTCAGTGTTGAACCCAGCTGAAATGCTCTTTCATTCCTTATTACTTAGAAAATGTAACGGTGTGATCATACACAGCACAATGCATGCAGCGCATCAGCGGAAAAATGAGGAGTAAAGCACTCATGTTGCTTTATCACAGGGATTCAAGCTGTTCTTTTAATTATAGACCAAGTTAGTTAATAAAAGTAAAGAAAGAAAAGGAGACCTCTTCCGAGAAGTACACAGTGTACTGTCAAATCTTTTCCCATTTAATGGTAATTAGTAGGTAGAAGAGTGCTTCACCGTTCTGCCACCCTCCTGTTACGCGATACGCGTTTGTGTACACAGGTTTAAAGAAGGGAGCAGCTGGATTTGGTGTAGCTGAATTTGGTGTAGGTGGAAGTTGTGTCTCAGAAGTTTTGTCTTCAAGCTTTTGGATCATATGGCCTTATAAGCAGTGAGAGACCGAGGACGGATATATAATAGCGTTCCCTAATATTTTGGCTTACCGTGTGAAGACGCCTTCTTTAAGCTAATTGTTATACTTAAAGTTTGCAAAACATGTAAAGTTAGGTGAAGCTGCTCTAAAGTAAGGTAGGAGAAACACCCTTGCGTTTTAATATTTCAAGAAGACTCTTGACAGACTATATATTTACTCCAGGATTATTTTCTTTTTCGAAATGCTTCTCCTCTATATCCTGCTTCAGTTCCTCCAAGGGGAACCAGGATGGACCAGTGCAGCGCCTTCTTTTCGGGGTTCACTCTGGTTTCTGGGTCTTCCCTCTTCTGGGCTGGGCTCGGGGCTCTGACATTTGGAAAGGGGATGCCCCAAACTGGGGAGGTGCTGCCTCTTTGTGCCGCTCTATGTCCATCGGGATCTGCCAAGGGTTGAGTGCTGGTAACAACCTTTTCTTTCCATGCCTTTTGCCGAAGGTTATCCGATGCACAGTGGCAGCAGCGGATGGGTGTCCAAAAGTTGGTCACAGGGTCTTCTGCAATGGAAACAGAACTGGATTGCAGGAAGGCACCGTTATTTAGGTTTCAAATTAAGCGTTTGACAGCAGGCAGGACCGGATTTAAGGCTGTGCGAACGTCATCCAGCTCCCTTCCCTGCACGTGGTATGATCTAGTCTGTAATTACACCTTCTCCGCGGGAACCCAGTCATATTCAGTGCACATGACAGCAGCAGCGAGGGGAGGATTAAGATACCAAAGCAAGCTCAGTTTGAATCATTTAAATCTGTGATTTAAATATTTTAAATGTTTCTCTATGCATACACAGCGTTGTACGATTTGGAGTGAAAAATCACCTTGCCTGCTTTCGCACCTGCTTGGTAAGGAATTATGTCAGCAATAGGGCGGCAGGAGATATTTAGGCTGTGGGGTTCAAGCCCTTCTGTATGAATACTGAAAAAATAAAGTTAAAAAAGTAGTGTTGGCAGCACCGAAACTGCCAGAGATGCTGGAGTGGTGGAGATGCCGGGCAGTGGTGGGAGGCGAAGGCAAGGGAAATCTGCCAGCCAGCTGCCTCACTGCGGGAACAGCGGCCGCGGCCGCACAATTTATGGGGCAAAATATAAAGGTTGTGTGCCTCTCATCTCAGATTTCCAAGGTGAGATTTGTCTGTGAACGTATGTCCGCCATACATTGCTTGTGAGTTTGATCATTGTTGTGATTGCCTTGAGCTTGCTTTTCGGACAGAAATAAGGCACCTCACTGTTATTACTATAAGCTTTCTCTGCATGCACTTGTATTAAATGAGAATAGTACCAAAAAATGGGGGACTTTGTTTCCCCCACTGGAGATTTCATCTCCCCATGGCTTTCCTGAAGGCTTGACTGGGTTGATTGGGGGGTTTGTGATGCTGGCCCTGGACTAGGGGCTGGGTCCATTGGACTCACCCAGCACTTCCAGGGTTCTCCTTGCTTTGGTTTCAATGCCTCTAAACCTGTGAATTTTTGAGGAGATGGCTCCCTCGCGTGGTGGCACCTCACAAACCGCATTTCCCGCTTCCCCTCGAAAGAAAACTAAATTTTTAACATTTTTTTATTTTTTGAATCATAATAATAGTTTCAACGCAGCCACACAGGAACCTTTTCCACTGCTTGAGAGGCTGAAGAAGAGAGAAATACTGCTAAACTCTTGTATTTCTCTGCTGGACTCGTGTCATCCATCAGTTGCACTTGAGAAAGAGATGCAAACCTGCCTATAAAGTTCGTATTAAAGCATGATGAACAATCTCACTGCATTAGGCAGCTGGGAGATTTTGCTATTGCGGACTCAATGTTCAGAGTGGTTATTAGTGTAGTGCTTTACCGACGGGCAGGGGAGTCATTTATCTGAGCCGGAAAATCATAAATAAAATAGTGGTAGCATTATACAGAACACTGAGGGTAAGCATTTCGACAAAACCTTTTTAGCTGAATGGGAACTATTCTTGAGGCTCCATGTAAGTTTGTAACTTAAGTTGTAGAAAATAGAGGGCATGTAATTAGTATGGTGTTAAAGGAAAATCTGTATTCCTAATGAAAATCAGTATCCTCAGAATAGTACAAAATTTTACAATCAACAGCTGTTGCTTGTTAGTTAAAAGAAATAAGTATATATCTTTGGTCTATTTATTATTGAATCTAATAAAAAGTTCCGAATGAAAACTCTGGCTATAGAAAAGTGTGTACACCTTCATGATATGAATGTTGCACCTAGCCAAATGCGCAAAGCTGCTCTTGCATTGCCTCTGTGAGATTTCCAGTTTCTGTACTCGAAAAAAAAATCAGCTATTTTTCCTTAATATTCAGCTAGTGAGCTTGTCTCTCTTTTGCATTCAGAGGGAATTATGCCTGTCTTTAAAAACTGAACTTGCTTGGAGGTTAGCCTACGTCAGCACAAAGAGAAGAATGAATTGTCATCACCAGCTCCCTCTTTCAGTATCATAAGGGAGTTTTATTTTTATTTTTCATCATTCGTAGCAAAAGCTTGTTTCATCTTTTTTTTTTTTTTTTTTTTTTTTTTTTAAATAGGTCTTTTCTGCTTTTTGGAAGTTAATGTTTCTTCTCCAGTTTCCTGAATATCTAAAATTATGTTTACCTTAAAAAAAAAAAAAAAGAGGAGTGTTTAATTTTTTTTCTTACACAATATCAGAGGTATTTCACTTAGAGACTCCAAGCATCTTTCTTTTTGTTAACATACCATTAAATATGCAGCTGTAGATACTTTACCTCCTTCTGATCTGATCCCTTTGGAGTATGATGTTCCAAGCATCGTCTTTGCAATGTTTTCCAATAGCATGTTGTGCAATACCCAAAATAAAGGGGCATCTGCAACAAAAGCCATCAAATTCCCCAAATATTAGCCGGACGAAGCCAAGCCTGCTCTTTGGGACCGTGGCTGTGCAAAACAAGAGTTTCAACAATTGGTGAACCATGAGCAGAGCTGCTTCTTATTGCCACAGAAAGGACCACTGACTTATGGCTTGCAGGTAAAAACGCAGTATTATAACAATTTTTTCCATTTTGTTTTCTGTATAGTGCTAAAAATGATTCAGGAAGGAAGCTGAGCTTGATATGCTGAGATCGGGACTCTTTTTGTCCTCTCCCCTCCTCAGCAGGGAAGCGGAAGGATGCCGGGGAAGCGATGCTGTTACGGCCCCGCGGAGCTGGCACCCAGTGTCCCTCAGTGGACACACATCCCCATGGACCCGTCTGTGATGCTCCGCCTGGGGCCAGGGATCATTCCCAAGACAGATGCCTTTCGCGGCGTAGACGTATGTGTTTCTAGTTCACAAAAAAAAAAAAAAAGAAAAAGGAAAAAAACCCCACCAAAACTCTTGCAATTTAGACAGCTGGTCTGGCAGTTGGTAATGTGAAGGCCTATTAAAATATTTATGCTATTTGTTATTTAACTTCATTTGTTTTTTTTAAAGAATTTGGAAACTGGCTGATGAAATGAAATAGCGCGAGGTCGCTTCGGTTGCAAGTGACATGTATTGGCAGAAATCTGGGGGCACTGGCAGCACAGAGGACTAATGCTCTGTCTTTCACTCTCTTATAATCTAGTCATTTTGTTTTTGTTCTGAGCGAGAGGAGGTGCTGATAAATATGCTGAAAATATTTTCACACTTCTGTTGGGTGGAATTTCGATTCTGTAACCGGTACATGAAGGCCTGGCTTCATGAAAGTGTCTGAGTCAGTGACAAAACTCCCTTTGATTCAGCCATAGCAGTGGGAATCAATGTTAAAAATGACACCCCCCCCCCCCCCTCCACTTTCAGATTTCATCAACTTTTATTTTAGGTTTTCAGAAAACTCACTGTGCAGGATTTAATAAAGAATTCAACTTTTAAAACTTCTCGGCTGCTGAAACCATGATGCCCAAAACCACACCTTGGACAAATTTCAAGTATCATTTAATTGTTTTCCAAGAGAGAACAGCTCTTTGGAAATTCAGAGTGGTTATTTTAATTAGAGAGAACTAGACCCAATATAATTGAATTTAGCACCTTCAGTATCAGCACGATCCTTTGGTATCATGCTGATACCAAAACTACCACTACCACCACTTGAAAATTTGGAAAGAGAGGTTTTAGAAACAAGGGGAAGGGTATCCCAGTGTCCACTCAAGGCAAAAGTGAAATGAATTGGCTGGTTCTCTGCGTGCAGGGGAGCCCACGCTGGATGTGCACATCCTCATGCCGTACAGGGGAGGGGCCCCTGCATGTATAGCAGGGGAAAAGTGAAAAATTCATTATGGCAGAAAAATCAAACAGGCATTTTCACGATAATAAAAGCCAGGAGAAATGGTCGCCAAGCACGGCCAAGTTTTGAAACAAGGAAAGAGCAATGGAGAGGATGGAAGAGAGAGAGGGAGGGGAAAAGGCAGGAGAAAGAAATTCCAAAATTGCTCCTTTTCCAGCACCCCACTTGAAGGACAAACTTTCTTGAAAATTTATGTAAATTTATTAAAGAAAATACATCTAGCTAATCAATCTGCAATTCAGCTGGGCATTTAGCTAACTCCCGATAGTGGCTTCACTGGGTTATGTTCAACTCTCTTGACTTTTGCTAGCAGTGAGTGTTGTGAAAGCTCCAGAACAGAGACCAAGAGGTCAATCGAAATCAATGTTCAGAGATGGTGATACAGCATGAATAAAGGGTGCTAGACATATGGAGATCAAATTAGTAAAGCTTGGTTTCATGTTAACCATAGATAATACGGTGTGAAATTATTTAATTAGTAAAAATCCTTAGATATTCTGGGAAACAAAAAGGAGCAGATTGGAAAGGAAGCAATGTCAAGGTGGTCAAGGAGATGAGCGAGGGAGTCTCTGTGGCTTCATAGTGTTACTCGAGGAGGGAGGAAAAAGGCAAATTTTGTTCTCTGGTGAGCTGGACTCACGTTAGCTGTGTTGTACGTGCGTGGTGAGGAACCGACGCGCAGGTGCAACGGCGTGTCTGTACAGATGGGCGTCCGTGCGCATGGCAGCTGCATCTCCGGTGCTGGACCACAACATCAGCCCTTCCTGACGTCTCCCTTTCTCCCAGCATCTCATGTTATTTCTACGTTAATCCTATGCTTTAAGGTTTTTATTTGCAATTTTATAATTTTTCATGTGTATTTCTCATTTTTCAATTTTCTCAAAATTTCTCATTTTGCAGAGCTGCTGTTTAGAGGCTGACCTTTAGTAGGGCTTTTACAGATAACACTGTGGTAAGTTGTTGATGAACTCTCCATTGTTTGGGTTTTTTTAAGCTTGAGACTTTCTAACTTGGCCTCAGAAAAAGCTGTTTCTCAGACTCGTGTATTTTCCCTTCAGAATATGTGTAGAAGTTTTTTTGGGTCCTTAGCTGGTTAGTGTGTTTTGTTCTACCAGCCACCTGGATGGATTGGTTAAACTATATGTGGGATTAAAATTACACAAATCTTGTCACAATGCTTCTGATTTTGCTTTTAATTAATCTGCATTGACACTTAAAACATGTCTTATTTTTCTGTACCTATATTAAATGTGGCGCTTGATGCATTCAACTATGTTTCACGTAATTTGCTCATAGTGTAAAGGGACTTTACAGAATTGTTACACTTTATAGTCAAAATCTGGACACGACTGGGTCACGTTTCACTGCTTTTCTCTAAACTATAATTGCTGCTGGACAGTTTTCTATAACTTAAGCCTGTGGTTATCAGTACAAGGCTTTTTCAAAACAGTCATCTTTACCTTTTCTTTTTTTTTCAAATTTTCAGTACTTTCTTCAGCATCAGGGGAAATCTGGGCTCATAACCTTGCAAGTACTTATAATTAAGTATCTGAAAATAATTTGGAGAGAAGGCACTGATATAAGAAGTGGAAATCTTTATTTTTAAGTGATTGTAGTGGAGTCACATCTCCTACCTCTTCCACATTTTCACTCTTGTATGTGAAGTTCAGAAAAGCAATTTACATCCTGAAGACTTCTGAACATTTTTTAATGTTTCTGTTGAATCTGTTTTTATTTCTTAAATAATTCGTGTCATTCAAATTTTTTGTAAATAATTGGTGTCATTCAAATGCACGATAACTTAACAGAGAGGAGAGTAGGTGCAAGCCCGTGACCTGGCTTGTAAATTTTTGTATCCCGAGACAATATTTGGTTTTGTGCTTATGCTCCTAATTGCATTTAGGAATATTTTGCTAAATACTTGTATTTATTCTTTTGATATATACATGATAAAAGAATTGGGAGGGCTGATGGCTAAGATAACTGGTTGGGAAAAGAACTACACTTTTTCTTGTGATTTGAAAGGAAACCCTCTGAGCAGCTCAGGGAGCTCCGTATCTTTTCAGTTATGGCAATTAAACTGATGTTTGCATTTTGCCAAATGACTGAGGAGAAGAGTGGCCTCAAATGGTGGTGATTTTGTTAAAAAAATGAACAGAAAATATAACTACGCCATGACCTTGGCAATGCTTGTCTGTGTAAAGCAGCGTCATGTGTGTCAGCAACTCCTCTTCAAATCTGCCAATATAAAAAGCTTAAAAATTCTCTTCTAATGCCATGTGCTGCATAATTCAGTTTAGCATCTAAAAATAAAGCGAGGTTCTTTACAATACTATGCACACACAGAAGTGGAGTAAACGTGTGTTAAATCTGCTCCGAGTTGTCTGATTAAAATAATCGTGGTGCGAAGGAAGAAGGCAGGAAGGCCACCGAGAAGCATTTCTAAGAGCAAAGAGCTGTTGTAATGCTTGTGAAAATTAAAGCTGTGAGAGATTGTGCCTCTAAACTGCGTGCTAAAATTATTAGAGTTTGTGCGGATGCAAAGATGTTGACAACTTGAACTTGAGATTTATTTAAGCACTGCCTTAAATAAATTGATATTAAATCAGCAACAGGAGGGGAAACTGTGTTTGATGAAATTGTTCGACCAATTGCTTTTAAGTCTGGAATTTCTTTTTCCAAACGTAATACTGTGAATAGGGAAACAACAAGCAAAAAAGAACGGCAAGTTGTTTTACCGTTCAGGGAGGCAACAGGCTCTTTATAGTTATGCTCCATAGCTTAATTTTTAGGGCCTGTATAAATAGAATTCAATCCACCAACTGATTCGGAGAGGATAATCTATCAATATTTAATTTGGTAAGAAAGAAAAGGCTTTAAAATAATATAATGCAGTTCATGAATCAGATGCACTGTTGGGTTCCATTATTAAATGTAGATGTATAATATCGGTGGCCTTGTGTTTGTTATTTTAATAATTCTAATTAACTTTTGGTAATTGTAGTGGATCTGCTGCCAACTATGCCGGCTATGATCATTATTTAGGGTTATTATTTTCAGTAGACAGTCAGCCAGTGAATGCAGGAAGTTTTATGGCAAACTAAACTTAAATAGCACAAGAAGGTTTTCTTGTTGAGAAAAATGGCTCTTGGTGAACTTCATCATGATCTGTCCATGTTTAAAAGCTGCTGAGAGATTCAGGCAATCTTTATGATAATGTAGTAATTTACAAACCTCCTATAAACAGTATTTCACTCTTTCTCCCTGATTATCTATGATTAGCGAGATTTGCGTGAGGAAGTACAAGCTCTCTCCCTTACAATTATCCTGGTCCTCTTTTCCCTGTCTTTTTATGGTCCCACACTCCATTTTTTATACCACGGTGGTGGCGGTAATAGTGATAAACTGAGACACTCCAGACTGAGCTGCTGCAAACATCTCAGCAATAGAAAACTAATCTATTTATGCATGCAAGGACGAATTCTTCACTTACACTCGGTGACCCTTCATTGCCCAAGAAATCCAGTGACGTAAGGAGCTGCCGGTGAAGGTGGCTCTGAGAAAAGAGCTTGTGGTCTTTGTCTCTCCCCTTCGCAGCCTGTGAGACTTCTGTTCGCACGCTGGAGATGGCACTCTGGAGTGTGCCAGTGGTTTTGTTTGTCTGTATGAGGTCTTTCAGCTGCTGCGAAATGTTGTCCTATTTTAGCTGGTAAAGGGTCACGGGTTGCAGTTTCTCATTAAAAACGTGTGCTCAGTGCAGGAGAGAAAAGCTGCTGCCACCAGCATTGCATTGCTGAGGAGCGGTTCTGAAAACACTAGATTTTTAAGCTCAAACTGTTATGATATCCAGAACTCTATCTCCAATCAATTGAAGATGTGGTTATCTATAAAAGTTGGAAAGGTTAATTTTTCTGACACAGCAGCTTTTCCATGGGAAGAAGCAGTTGCAAACCCAGATGTTTATGCAATCTGATTTTATTTCATTTAAAAAAAATAAATTGGAAATTGAGTTACTGTAATTTGAAAAAGAAATTGATGAGGGTAAATTCGCAATAGTCCTCAGGGTAAATGAGTGAAATGCCTTGCAGCACCAATTCTTCCTAGATCTGTTATCTTTCTTGAATTTACCACCTTTTTTAAATGAAGGCAGGTCCTCTCCAAAATGTTACTCTCATCTCTTTAGCTTAACAAGTGAAGGTTGGGCTCATGGAATAATGCTTTAGTGGTGCAGCAGAGCAGCTGAGATGTCTGGGAGCAATCAAACTCAAACTGTCGACAAAGACTTTAGGAGAATTTGAACCTTGCAAACATCTTCTATTAAGACCTGAAATATGGTGCTGGGAAAAGGAACAAGCACTTTTCTAACAGTTTAATGTGTGACTAGATTTAAAGGAGATATATTGTGTATTTTTAATTTGGAAATAGAAAATTGTGAAAGGAAATTGAATTAATCCCCAAAGAGTGTTTGGGATGTAATTTAAGACTCCAAAATAAAATGGAAACTCAGAATGAATTTACAGCTTACAGCTGTTGAGGAAGATGTATATATGACACCCTACGAGTACAAAGTCAGACTGTCATCTGATGAAGTTATTAGCACTGAGGGATAGTACCCATTAAAATAACTGCTAATTTCTTATGCTGCCAAACGAACCGACTGCTCTTTCTTCAAAGCTCATTGCATTGCTGAGAGAGTTATTGAACTTATTCTAAGCCCCTAGACAATGCTCATCTTCAATTTGCCCATCAGAACATCCATACAATTATTTGGGGCATCTTCAAAGTGTTTCATTGCTTTTGAGTAGATCGTTGAGATAACGTACTCTCACTTTGATAGTGGCATGCCTCCTGGATGACAACGTAAGAAAATGAAGCCCCCGCCTCCTAGTGATCTTTTCCTTCTTCCCACTCATCACACAAGATCATATATAACCTATAGATTCCCCAAAAGAAATTAATCCTAACCCCCTTTATCTCATTTTCCGTGTATTGCCTACTGCAATTTGGTCTCTTAATTTGTTTTTGCAAATGATGAATTTGATTTCCTGCTATCAATGAGTGTCTGCCTTTCGGTAGGCTCCAAGCATGACCGGCATAATGAAAAGTCTTTCTTGCGTTGGAGTTGTACAGTTTTATATGAAAAACTTCCCTCTATCTAGTAACTAAGATCAGATGGCAGATCTTCCTGTTTGTTCACTCCAAGTTGTTGCTAATCTTTATTATCAAAGTAAATAAGAATAATACTTATCAGGTACAGCAAAAGTATAAAAAAAATGTGGAAAATCTAGTAAATGGCAAATCTGAGCATTTTTTTCTGTTGACTCTATAAGATCCAGCCTTCAAAAGTGCCGTTGGTAAAGATCTATTTGTGATCTGTTAGGGTTTTCTTTTGGTTGTTGGAAACAGAGGTGGGTGGATCTTGAGCTTTGTTTTTCTTCGTGAAATATAAATCTTCTTTGTTGTTTAGAAAGTGTTCATATCAGCACTATAATAGTATTCAGTTTTTTATTTGGCAGTGACGACATAAAATAAGACATTATGTCCTTAATTGCTGTAAGGTAGATGGGAGACTTATTCCAAGTGGATTTATAGATCCCTGACGTCCAGGTAATATTTGTTTTGGTCTGAGAGTACATAAAATGAAATTATGCTGTTCTTTCCCGGCAGCGTAAGCAGCACGCTTGCCTCTGGGGTCTGTGCTCGGCCCTTGCGTCTAAAACCATCACTACCCAGTTAACTTCTGTTCAAGTAGTTGGTTGCTGACAGATGGGAGGCATTCAACAAATGCGGCTCGAACCAATGAGCTTCTCAAATTTCCAGCGGTTCACACTCGACAGTTTAGTTTTTATTTTATATCTACATCTCAATTACATAGTAAGATGTTCTTTTTAAAAACTTGTTTGTTATTAAGATATAAATCTACTTATTTTAGTCGTGTAGTGCATGCCAGCGTAATGCAATACAAGAAGATTACAAGCTGATGGTTAGATGTTAATAACAGTAACACAAAACATTAAGGCAAGTGACATTTACATAAGTATCTTGATCTTAATACATGTAATTTACATATGAAAATTTAATCACCATAGAGATAAACAGCTGCAATGTTTAATTAAACTCTCCACACAAAATCAGCCTGCAAGAAGTAGTTTGTCACTGCTAATTTATCACAATTCTCATAAGTATTCTTTAAAATAAAAATGCAAAATAAATGACTCTTATTGATAATTTCACTTCTGGTTACTTTATCGTATTCTCAACAGGCTTTGATGATACAATTACAATATGAAGATTCTAGGCTCATTTTCTCACAATTTAGAAGACAAAACATAAATATATGGAGAACAAATGTATTTGTTTACAGACTTAAGGGTCAGCAGCATGGCAGCACTAGAGTACAATTTAGGCAAATTTAATGCCATGATAAGTTATGTGTAATGAAGGGATGCGAGTCTCTCTCTGTGGGGCTGTTTAAGGAGGAAACAATTATAAGAGAAAATTAATGCCGGCATTATCGCGGAGTTGGAATAGGCTCCTCGCTCACAGTATCACTGACTAAAACACACATTTTAGAAATCAGAGATGTGCTGACATTCAGAAGTTATTGAAGCCTAGACTTTGCTTCTAGTGATGTATTTTGCAGCAAAACAAAGCGCTCAGTATCTTGAAAGAAACAATTTACATATCTTTCTGGGGATTCTTCAAGAAAATTAAAATTAGAAGGTTGAGTGAATCCTTTTCACAACACTAAGATAGCATTGCCAGCAAAACAAGGAGCTTTTTTGTAACTTCGGGGTAGGTAGGAATGGAGAACAGATATTTAACCTTTAGTACCTCAAAGTACGTATTTTTAAATGTGTAATTATATTATATCCCAAGTAGAACAAACTGTATAATGAGGCTGTGGACCATGATGAGAGTATCAGATGTGCCTCCTGCATATGCTAAGAATTGCTAGTTTATATATAGATTTACTGAATTTCCTATACCACAGTAACCCCAGAACACTGGGAAACCTTGGTTTGCTTATGGCAAATTAACTTAATCTTGTGGACCCGTTGAAAAGATGACTCTTGGAAAACACTACATTTTAATTAATTGGAATTAAAAATGAAGAAACCTGAAGTACCATAGCTTTCTGCAATTCTCATCTGTCTAAGTAGCCACATCATCATGGTCTTAATCTTAAAATATTAACCTATATCCAGTATAATGCTGGTTTTTTTTTTCCCCAACGTTGGCTCTAGAAAGTTTTTTTTTCCATCATTTTTCCAGCTCTTGAGCAAAAAAGTATCCCTCAAGATTTATTGCGTTTAGGGCTCAATTCGGTTGCTGTTTCAGTCTCCCTTGGGTGCTCTGTCTGGCAGAGGCAAAAGTTTCCCAATGAGTGACATTCCACTTCACAAGAACGGTGGAAGGGATAACCTCTGAACCAACATCAATAGGAAATATTCTCATTACTAGGCGAATACTATTTCGTCTTTGATTTTGGTGTGGTTATAATGTGTTGGCAGGCAGCTGATCGTAAGTGGCAATTTCCTGGATATGCTGCTATTAATTGCTTTGTATTATAATGCATATGGTCATGATTTGAACTAGAACGTAGCATATTAGGCACAGTTCCCTAGCAATTAAAATATTTGTATTCAACAAAACAGAAGCAGCAGAATGAGGATTACAAGAAGTAATTTTGTAATTCCAACATTTTAAATTACAGATTAGGACTGATTGCCGGGATCCATGTGATCTGGAGGTGCAGCGTCTCTCAGTGCCAAGAAGAGAAGAGGTGCTCATCAGAAATGGACTTTTTGGAGTGTATATATATCATTGCAGCCAGGAAAAAAGTGCAAATTTTTTAAAAAATAACATTTTAGAATGTCATTGTTTTCCAGTCTGCTGGAAGATTTTTGTTCAATATAAGTAGATATGTTTCACTTTACTGGTTTTGATCACCTGAGCATGTCCCTAAGAGTTACTTATTTCAGTCATTTGGGATGTCCTCATGTTTACTACTGTTAAGCAAGAGTTGTGTAAAATTAAGTACATTGTCTTCCTCTCCTGAGCACATTTTTTAGCTGTTAACCCTCCCATAATCTGAAAAAAACGAACAGTCATCTGCTCCATAAGATCTGCTTACTTGAAGGACAGCATCTATTACAGTAGAAAAAAAAAATCAAGTTCTAAGCAGAATTCAACTGTAATATTCCCCCCACCCCAAAATTATTTCTTTAGATAATTCTATTTTTTAACATGCTTTTTAAAAACTTATCATGATCTTGTGTTTGACTATATAGTACCTCACAATTATAGATACAGACACAAATGCTGGGCATTCAACTCACACTTAGTCTTGAGGGATTTAGGGCATTTGGCATCCTGCAAAACCAGGTCCAGTTGCACAAATGCATCAGTCCATAGGATAATGATGGCCAAGGAATAATTTTTTATTATTATTGTTTATGGTTGAGGCAATTACCTCATGGCCGTGCCACATAATACTGAGCCAGGCTTGAGGACGCTGTAGCAAGTGACTGGTGGAGGTGTGTGTTTTCGCGGGAGAGGAGTGAGGTGTGTCCTTAGCACAGGGCGATGGAGAATGTTGCTTGGCTCTTCAAATCAGCTGGTTTTGTTAAATTTATACATCTACAATAGACCATAAAAAGAGTACACAGGTAGGCTGTCTGTTTCTAAATATAAGATATATGGCCATGGAAAGTGATGCAGGGTTTCAAGGCTTGGTTTTTGGAGATGTGAGGGACCTCTTTCCGTGCTGCCCACCTCTCCCTTGTTAGCAAGTGCCTTCTATTAGCATTAATGAGTTATGTGATGCTCCCCATCCACACCATGTGCTGGAAATACCGCTGCAGCTACAGCAGTCCAGGCTGTGATCTCATCAGATCACATACACAGCAGGCTCTAGGCTGCACTGAGACAAACGAGCCACCGCTGCTCCTCAGCAGACCCAGGGACGTTCGGCAGCACCAACGCAGGACGTTGCACTTACCTTCTCCCTTGGCGCTCAGGCAGGGTGCGGGAAAATGCATTGCTTTGGGAAACATTTTGAATTACAGGGGATACGTTTGACCATCTGCTATCCCTGCGGATCCCATGATATCTTCTCGAAATTCAGGTACGCAGTCCCACAGCCCCTGAGCAGCATCCTTAGCTCAGCAGACCCCGTGTTGATGTGGGTGAACCCCCCCCATCTGCACTGCCCTTTTGGTACCATGGTGCACTGTCAAAGAGGCATCTATATCCCGCTTAAGAGGAGGCTTTATGTCGGCAGTAGATGAATTAACTGCTGTGTTGATTAGATTTACAAAATCTTTTGGGATAAAAGTATTAAGTAAATACAAAATGATTAAAATCCAACTCTGCGAAAAATGCAGTGTCCCTTGTATTTCCTCTTCTGGCTGGGAAACCAATGACGTTAGTAAAACCGGGGACTAAGAGTCAGTAAGAAGATAATTTTGCTTATGTTTCTTAAGTGACCAAGTAGAGCAGCTGGACAAAGTCTGAAACGAGTGGACTATCAAGGACTGACTCCTTTGACTGTGATCTCCATCATGCTGAAAATAAATCATTGCCAACAGTAGAAACATGTATTTCAACACTAATTAAAAATAATGCAAGAACACTGTATTTATTTGCAAAACACACGTAACCTTCCTGTTATAAGTATAGACTTTCTCCTGTGAGAAGTGATCGGTCCCTCGGGAGATCTTTTCTCCCATTCCCTTGATGATGTCAGTGAGTCCTTGATTAGCTGCTGACATATGAAATTATGGGGGATCAGTAAGGTTAATGAAAGGCTTCTCTATATAACCATACCCATACACTGTCTCCCTCTATCCTCCTCAGCTTTGGGTTGTATGGTGACCTCGGTGACAAAGTCAGGAGAGAAGATATACATTATGATATCAGTACAGTCTAATCAGCGGTTCTCTGTTAATATCTAATTATTTAATAAAGGGGCAATGAATTATTTGCGGCCCAGAGTTTTTACAAAACGGGGCTGATCTCCATGGAAGTGCTGTTCAACTGTCTCCACAGTATTGTCACTGATTAGCTCTGTCATGTTGAATATATTTTTGCGGGTGTGACTTGCATAGGAAATCCCATTTTCAGACCAGTGATGAAGGCTGACAGAGGTTGTCATTGCCAGGAAGAAAACAGGGCTGTGCTGGAATCACCAGGAGGACAGATTGACTTGTACAAGTCAAGTGGGTTTGTCCGTGTCCTCCGCGATGGTGGCTGGAAGTCGACCAGGAGAGCTGTTACTGCCAGCCTGCTGCCACGGTACCGTTTAATTGCTACAACTCTTCGTAAACACACTGTAAATAAGTAATATCTGAGAAGGAATGACTGCTTTCACACTTCCCCATCCACACCTTTGTGTCGATGGGTAGGACTTGCAAGGAGCAGCCTTTCTGTTATCCTTCTCGAGAGGCTGCTGTTGGGTCAGACCGTACTTTGGGCAATCTGCTCTCTCCACCCTTGGCCTGTGCTTGTAATTGCGGTCGCTGTTGTGCAGCCTGGGTAGCCGAGGGCATTTGTACCTATTCATTTAAATCATCCTCCTTTAAGGATTCGGCTTAGAAAAGATTTTCTGAGTTGGAATGACCTTAACATATGTCACGCTTCCTTCAGAGTGGGTGAAGATTATTTCCATATTAATCACTGTTGCAAAGTTTTTCCTTCCCAGCTGCACACAATTCCCGTCTGTTCCTTCCTCTTTGGGTTTTCCTTTTTATCACGCTCCTTCCCTTTTGAGCTTGTTCGTCTTGTTGGGGGGGGAAAAGAACATTTGAGAATTTGTTTTGCTGAAAGTATTGTTCTTAATACACATTTATTTCAAATTCTGCATGCATATATACATTCCTCTCCCCCACCCCAGCTGGAGACATGGAGTGTGACTGCGTGGGCTTTTCGTTCCATGAATTTCCCATAAGGACAGTACATTCGGTCTCAATCTAACGAGGTGCGTGCTGAAATTTAAGCATTTGTGTAGTCTCCTCAAATTTAACGTGGCCTCTGTTTTGAAATGAGGAGCATGCAAATAAACTGACTGCATTGTGCAAAGCGGCTGACTTGCGAGCCCTGCGGGACAAAGCGAGTCCCTGGGGGAAGGAATGGGCCAAGGCAACGGCTCTGAAAAGGCAAGAACACAAAGGGGAGAGAGTGACACAAACAAGGGAAGAGATGGCATTTCAAAATCTGTTGGAGAGATGTTTTTGCCAGACCTTTTCAGGGGAAGGAGAAGGGAAGGGACCTGCAGGGAAGTGACGAAGCATCCCTGTAACAACAAAAATAATGGGATTCCAGAGGAGCCCAAAGGAGAGGGGGGAAAACACATGGGAGCTGCAGCTTAACTCCTGTAGGGCATTAGGAATCTGGGCTAGTTCCTCACTGTAAGATGAGCCCAGGGTACAAAGTTAAGACTTAGCTTTGGCCCTTTGTAGAGATCTCAGAGCTTAGGAGGAAACCCCACGGGTAAGGAGAGAGGAGGAGGGGAAGCCCAGCATGGGAAGGCTGGCAGAAAGTCTGCTGTCAATTTTGGGTGATAAAATTAGACGGGTTTTAGTGTCTAAGGAGAGAAAGGTCTGCTGGCTGGCTGCTTTGCTACTTGCACGTGTCTCTGGACCATGCTGACCCCAGGGTGCTGCCTGGGATGGTTGGGAAGTGAGTCCTGGGAGAAGGCTTTGGAGCTGAGGTTCCCTTTTATCCCTTCTGCAGAATGTGAGACAAGGGCTCTGGCAGCAACACGCATGCATTGCCAAAAAAGAGGGAAATTATTTTATAGGCAAGGATGTAGGAATTATTCACCTGGGCTGAATAAACACTTTATTATGCAATTCTGAGTGATAAATGTGTGGCTGATGCTAATGTTGGAGTCACAGGTCTCCATTTTTGGGTGTAAGTGCTTCAGAAGAAGCTATAGGTGTTCGTTGGGACCAAAGCAGTTATACAAATGGGAATGCTTCTATCTGTCTACCTTTTCTTTTGATTTTGCCTGTATTTGTTTTAAAACTGCTGTTTAGCAATTTGAAATACATTTGGCTATATCTCTATGGGTAATTAAAGTAGGCCAGATCCATGGTCCTGCTGAGCTCCTGATAAAGACGGTGGTTTTGGCTCAGAAAGAAGATGTGTAGTCGCTCTCTTATTTCTAAATCCATTGGAAAGACACCCTTTGGCTTAGCCGAAGTGCCAGGGGCATGCACATGCAACCTGGTTTAATCGTTTTATAGGAGGGATAATTTATAGAGTGGAGAAAATGCTTCCTGCACTTTATCTACAGGCAGGACCTCATACCTTGGAGCAACGCGACAGAGATGCCACCTGGCAAGCAGGCCCATGGGATGTTAAAACCTATTTGGCTGTGTGCTTTTTGGCTCACCGTTTGCTTCCATCGGACCTTAGCCCATGTCTGAGGTTAATTAGTTTGCAAGTTAAGGATAAGTTTAACTGTATACATACATGCTCTCATCAAGTCCCAATAAACTAGGAGCAAACTGTTTTTGCTTGTCATTTATAGTAGTCACAAAAGCAGATTTTTTTTTTTTCCTTTCAAAATAAAAAGCCCATGGATTGTAAAGTAATGGTGGTTTTTAAAGTTACCTGACTCCTTGAGTATCAGCATATTGTGCATTTGTGTCAGCCCCAGGTATTGGGGAACAGGAGAACACGCTTTTGTTTAGATGATTTACCAGCATTTCCTCTGTAAAACATATTTTTGTGTTCAGCTCAGACAGATTGACTGCTTACCTTTCTCCACGGTGCTGCCACATCCCACTGCAGAGCTTCCCAGCACCAGGCAGCACTTGTCTCCCAAAACCCTGGACCCAGCTCGCAGCCCTCCCTCCACCTCTCGGCTCGTCTCAGGTGGGATGGGGATGCTGGTGCAGGGTCTTTTCATAAATAAAGTGCTTTTACCTTGTACCATTTCAGTCACCCTTATGGCGCTCAAACAGCAGTCACAAACAAGTCCAGGTTTTAAATGTCTTGTTGGTTTTATACCCTTTGGTGCTTGACTGGAGCTATGTGATATGGCCCTTTCTTAATACTGTGGTTTTTCACAGCATCCTGAATTAAGCACACGAGGTGATTTAGGCTTGAAGCTTCTACGAAAGAGATAATTGTTCTTTTATTATTATAATAGATCAAAATAAAATCAGCTTGTGCTTCTGAAATGGAGAGTTTTTTTATCTGGAGAAGTGTACAGTAATTCTTTTACAATGTTATCAAATGGCATAATAAAAAAGCAAAAAGCATCTCATTTTCTAGGCTGTTTATTTTACACGTCCTCTTTGAATTGATAAATATTTATATTCAAATCTGTGATTCTGTTTGGTGCATCAGCCACAGAAATGGTCCAGTAAGGAAAGCCTGATCTTAAAAGAGACAATTTTTGTGTGTGCAAAAGTGTACAAATTATTTCATGTCTATATTTACACAAACGGTTAACTTACAACTGTGGATACAAAACAAATATTAATGCCTGCTAATAGCAGTTAAGCATCTGAAGTGCCATTTCTGTATGCAAATACCAAAATAATCATGTTAAAAGAGTTACTAGCATCGACTTAGTACCTGTGGTATTTGGCTTATAGCTGAAATAATTGTGTATAAGCCTAAGTAAATCCCTGCACAGTTTAATAAAAAATACTTCTTTGCTTTGCTGTGTTCTAAGAAAAACTTATAAAACTTGATATTATCAGAAATATTTTAGATTATTTTACAGTTCTGTGCTGCTGTTCTTTTTTTGTCAATTTAACGTTCTTTAATAACTGATTGAAAACACAGGTGAAATATCAGCTTGGGGATTCTCCAGCCTTTGTGGGACAGAACTACAGATGCACCAAGTTTGCAGAGCAGATCTGGGAGAGCTGAGCATCACCTGGGGCTTGCCAGGCCCTGAGAACTTCCCCCTGGAGCAGCTTCCAGGCTCTGCCGGTGAATGGTGAAATGCAGAATTTTGAACCCAGGCATGTAAAGCAGTTAAGAAAACACCCCAAAACTTCTGCCTTCATCTAGGTACCTTTTAATAGTACTTTTTCCACCCTCTGTTAAGGCGTTTGAAGGGCAGGTCAGATCAGCCCACCCTCCTGTTTCAGCGCCTGCTTGCCATTCCCAGAATGGTGGTTGACTTAAAA
>VZSF01001309.1:218716-412619 GCA_013398295.1 Chionis minor
TTTTGTGCCCCAATTAGCAGTGCTAATTGGGGCACACAAGCAAATTGCACTGTACCCTGTGGAGATTGTCAGCCAGTCAACCAGACCACTGAGTCACCAAGAGCATGACTCTAACCCTGAGTTACTATTTAATCAGGTGCAAAATCAGAGGTTCCTGCAGGAAGGACACAGTCCTGCTACTGGGTATCGATGAGAGAAGCTGCTTGGGGCTTTTTTCCTTACTTTTAAAGTTTTTTTCCCTTTTTTTTTTATTTTATTTTTTTTATTTAAAGGCCAGAATTTAGAATAGAACCCTGAGTGGCTGGGAAGGAGGTAGCAGGTAATTCAGCATCATGTGCTAGAGAAGATCAGGGTTTGTCGGTACAGCTAGCTCTTTCACAGAATTATTTTGGTTAAAGAAACTGGGGCACCAAAACTGTGACGTTGCCTTCAAATATTACAAAGTGGTGAGATAAACGTAAGTTTGAGAAGAAATCTCCGGTGTCCTGGCAAGTGGATAAAATTTCTTCTGTGCATCCCAGTGCTTCATAAGCTGGGCGATCAGCGTTTCCCAGGCTGGGGGAAGGTGGGGAAAGCAACAAGTGGCTCTGGGGCACGGTGACACTTCTGCTCGCTGCTTAAAAATGTGGTGTTTGCAATGAGGGAGGAGACAAGCGAATTTTGCTGACATGGAGCGATGCTAAAAATGATGTGGGAACACCGAAGGAGCTACCTATTCGTACAGCGGGCAGCTCTGTATATGGCAGCGTGCGGCCGTTGTGGATGTCGAACACTGAGCACATCACATGCACAACAATTAATATATTATTTCTTTCCAGGTGGGTGAGCAAAAGCTCGGTGAGGCTGTAACCTGTCCAGGGCTGAGGAAGGAATACGGTGATGCAGAATTCAAAATAATGGGTTAGTAAATTGGACGATACATTCATGTGCTTGGGAGAAACACCACATCGGTAACTGAAGGCAACACCCCTTAACATTATTTTGGAAGGTTTTTTATAAAAGAGTGTGCTTCTAAGAAGGCAAAAAGAGAACAAGTCTTATGAAGAGTGGCTGAGGGAATTAGGATTGTTTAACTTGGAGAAGAGGAGGCTGAGGGGAGACCTCGCTCTCTACAACTGCCTGAGAGGAGGGGGTAGAGAGGTGGGGGTTGGTCTCTTCTCCCAAAAAACAAGCAATAGGACAAGAGGAAATAGCCTCAAGTTGTGCCGGGGGAGGTTTAGATTGGATATTGGGAAAAATTTCTTCACAGAACGGGTTGTCAAACATTGGAACAGGCTGCCCAGGCAGTGGTGGGATCACCATCCCTGGAGGTATTTCCCAGCTGGCAGACGTGGTGCTGAGGGACATGGGTCAGTGGTGGGTTGGGCAGTGCTGGGTTGATGGTTGCACCCGATGATCTTAAAGGTCTCTTCCAGCCTAGGTGATTCTGTGATTCTGTAAAGTACCAAGTAAATTCTGTAAAATATCAGGCTTTGGGGAAAGAGTAGGAGTGGGGGGCAATGTGTTGAGAAGCATAGAAGTGGTGAAAGTACAGATACACCTTCTGACACCAAGAGAATAAATTTTACTTGGAGCACCAATAAATTTTGCTCTGAAGAAGCAAAGGTTTTGGAATAAGAAGGATTTTTAGGAAAGCTTTACCAGTCTCAGCCTTACCTGAGGGGCTTAGGGGAGACAAACCTCCCCGGTAAAACCCACCTTGCAGAAGGCTGCAAGCAAATTTTAAATTAATTTGGTTTTGCAAGTTTTGATGTAGTTTTTGACCCGTCAGCTGTTGCAAAAGGCAAGGGCTGGTGTTGTGAGAGGGGAGTGCTGGTGATGCTGCCCATCTTTTTCCTGGGGGAAGAGGTCTGGGAAGTGCCCGAGGCATTCGGTTTTGGGAATGTAAAATATCACTCCATGTTTTGTGGTGTTGTGGGAGCCATGGGAGTCACTTTAGCTCCATTCTGCTACATGTGGAGAAAAAAGACTAGCCTGCTATACCTGCTGTACAAGTATTTATTTTTTAAGTATGATGAAGTCTACTTTTGAAGTACTTTTTCTGCTTTTGTTATTTGCTCTTTCACTGCCGTCCTACAGCGCACGTGACCCCCACGACGGTGAATGCCTTCCATCCTGATGCTTGTGAATGACAGAGGTATTTTCTCCAGCATGCAAGTAAGGAACAAAATCTAAAAGTCCTTGTTGGAAGTTCTATCAGGATCCTGTAGCAAAAGCAGAAGCCAGCTTCTCACCACTAAATGGAGCATGGCAAAACCACTCCTCTTTCCCACTTCCAAGCAGTGGACAGCAGTGTCCATTTGAAAAGTGTTTTTGTGGGGTTAGAATCTGTTTTGATGTGATAGAGGTGAGGAATTTTCCCCCCATCAAAAAAAACCCCCAAAACCCACCCAACCAAAAACCTGGAGATGTGTTTAGTTATAGACATTTTTGCTGCTTGAAGGAAGAAGAGACACAGCCGTTTTTAAAGGGGGAATACCCCTGATGGATGTTTTACGTTCTGTTTGACAGTGTGTGATTTTGATGCTCTTTTTCTGCAGGTGCCCTGGCTGAAGCTCTTTGGGCAGCAGTAAATACCGAACGCTGCCCGCTCAGGGTGGTGAAGCTTTACCTGTATTCCCTGGCCCAGGCAGCAGCACCGGGGGGGGGGGAAGTTTGGTAACGGGCTCTGGCAGGACTCCCCAGGGACACACGCTGGGGGCTGATAAAAGCACCGGCAGAGTAATAGCTGTCGTGCTACTTAAACAACGGATAAAATAAATAGCTGTAAACTTCCGAAAACTCGATCAGAGGAGAAATCATTTATATTTCAGGCTCTCTCATTTGGGAGAATCACTGGTTAATTGCTGTTCATGTTTCAAGATCTGGAATAGTATTCTGACCCGCAAACTCTTTATAAGTTACAAAAATAACTGTGTGCTCGATTATGCCCTGTATGCCATCTCACTTTTTTTTTTTTTTCATTTTAAACCCCGTCTCCCAGGGGAGTCTATTTTCTCCATTTTTGAAGAGGTGGAGGTGTTGTATTACAGGCTGCAATACACAGAAATAAACACAATGTGATAACTAATGCCGTGTTTTCCATAAGAAGGAAAAATTCCATATACATGTCAAGTTGAATATTTTTTTCCTCTGTTCTTTGATATTATTGTGGCTTGCTGTAAGTAATTAGATCCACTAGATGGTGGTAAAGACCATTGACTATGTTCTCCTCTATCAAGGAAAGGGAAAAAAAAAGAAAAAAGTTAAAGTACATTTTAAAAACACAAAACCAAACCCAAACCTCTAACTAAATAAACATACCTACCCCTCTGTTGTATACACTGAAAGTGATTGTAAGCATGAGGAAGCAGTGATGCTTTTGGGCAGCGTTATTATACTACGAGGAGCTCTCCAAATTAAATAGGTTTGTCAGGATAAATATTGAGTAAAATGATTATGAATCATTGTGGCAAGTTTTAATACAGATCAGAAACTAAATTAATCTCGCTCTAACTCATGGATCGTGGCTCTCTGTTTCTTCAGATACAAATGAATGGTAAACAATATTTTGGCAATTTTTAGGTTAATCATGTAGAACTGATTACTCAAGAAGAATGCTATTAACATTTAGTCAATTTATACCCTACTATGTGACAAATGAGAATTAATGTTGCTGTTTTTAAGATATCAAACGGGTCATGATTTTAAGAAAAATGATTACCCCCAAAGATAACTGATAATGATGGCTAAAGGCAAGGAGCACCAAGCAACTTAGCAACATTCATAATTCCCTAAACAAATTCTGTGGAAAAGCAAATAGAGCTTAGTCTGTCTGGTGGCTAAATAGGCAGTGCTTTAGGTATTATTTGTCGAGTTTTTTTGCTGTTGTTTTAAGTGTAACATTCCATGTTAATTATTTGTTAGTCATTTCTCACGAAAAAAAGGCATGATTAATGGTGTCCCAACATTGAATAACAAAAAGCAGACTGCTGGAGTTGAATATAGTGTGCTTTTGGGGAAGATGTAATAGTTTGTCTTCCAGAATCAGCTATTCTTGTTGGTAAAGAGTTACCGAATCTGTCTCTCTGCTGCGTTGATGCTCTGTTGACAAAGAAATGGTTTGCTATGAGCAGTAGAGGTGATGCAACGAAAACTGCTACAGGGATTTGCAACAAGTTGGGGATGAGAAACGTGAGCAAAACAAGCAGGGGACGAAGGTTCTTAAGGAAAAGAAGATGTTCTTCATTCTAGAAAGATGCATTTTATATCCTGGCAGTGTCTTGAAATTAGGCTATACAAAGGAGTTTTGAACAGCTGTTAAACAGGTATGAATTTATCTCATATCCTACTACATTACGGGGAGAACCGGTACCCGGTACCCACATGACTCAGTGCAGTACTGAAGTCACTACAGGGCTCTGACTTACTGCTTGCATCTCTCCATGCGTGCACGCGAAGCGTTGCTGTACTTTCCCATAAAATAATTTTAAAAGGTCTTGACCTTTTGCAGAACCAGAAGAAAACCACTGCCAGCCCAGTGCTCCCTCTGTAGCTTGGCTGTCTTTGGGAGTGATTGATGGGAGCTTTCGAACCAGCATGCACGAGCTTTCTAATGGAGGCGGTACATTAAGGGGAACATTTCCATGTTTGTTTTAAATCACTTTTAAAAAAAAATTACACCGCATATTGCAGTTTTACCATATACTATGATCAGAACAAAACTTTATTGATTTTAACAACTTTTTAAACCGTAGACACTTAAAGGATTTTTTTGGGGAGGGGAATTTCATGGTGCTTATGGCTCTTTTAGGATGGAAGACAAACACTCAGCTCCTGACTTTCCTGTGTAACAAGATACCCAGTATTTGTGCGTCTGTGGAATGATTGCTTTGCTTCTCCAGTGCTCCATCGGCAGCAGTCCAAACCCAATCTGCGTGACATATAGAGCCCATTTCAGCCTTACAAGAGCGCAGCCATCACCAAGTGGAATATATCAATAACCATGCCAGCGCCGACCTTTGCAACCTAAGACGTCGGTGATTTGTGGAGACTTGTTAAAGCTGGTAATCTACATTTCTCATTGCTTACTGTGGCATTTTCACTTTCATTTTTTTTTTCTTGGGGGAGGTTGCCTGCTGACCAGCGCTGGTGTCTGAGTTGGATGGTTAGAAAGATTAAGATTTTTAAAAGGCTGTAAAGAAGCCCTTGTGTTTGAGAGCGGCACCGAGATACCCATTTCTTTGGAAGATTGCTCCCGGTAGCATTTGTTTTATGAGTTACTCAGGGATGGAGGACCCATAGGCACTTCTTGTCTCTCTCAGGTGGAGGCTGACAATGACTCAAACTTCCCTGAAAACTCCTTGCATGAAATTTTGCTGCCAACTCAAACAAACAAAAAACCCCTAAATAAAATTTTTTGTCTTTTTCCCCCCGCAAAATGTTTTCTGAACATATGGCCTACATTGCGCCAGGGCTGCCTGTCTTGCAAGAGGGTTTTTACTGGATTTGAGAAAAACTGCCTGGGTACTGGTGGGCTGCATGAATCTCAGCTGAGAGATGACTTCCCATCCAGCTCAGAGCAGTGAGCGAAGCTCACCATTGCCTTCTCTGCTTGTTTCAGCCAACGTTGCTTATATCTACCAGCAGCAAGGGGTTTTTTTGTGTGAAAGTATTTTCCTTAGGCATTCAAGATCAATCGAATCATTTGAAGGGAGGGTCCATGAACCCAGATCACTTAAAATCCACTCCTTTCCTTGTAGACAGGACCAGGCTGGAAGGCATCTTGATACAGAAGAGGCCATAAACGGTCAGCAAAAAGTTAAATTCATCTTTAGGTGCATGGGCTTAAGGGAATGCATTCATCATTGCTGCTGAGAATTGCATTTTTGGAGCTGGGTTGGAGATGAGTGTCTCCAGTGCGTGCAAGCAGGGGGTGGTTTTCAGAGATTCAATATCACTTTTGAATCAGGTTGGGTCTCTGGTGCAGAAAAATAAGTTTTGAGCTCTCTGTTTTCTTAGGAATTTTTGAAAATCAGCTTCTTGAAAGTATATTGTGCTGCTGCTTGATTAACAGTGTCCTTTTTCAACATTTAGCCCTATCCATTGTTTCTGTTTCATTTACTGAAGTTGTGTTAACGGAAATGAAAAAAACCCAAACCCTTGGTGAATGAGGAAATGGTTGGTCATAATGGTTGTCAGGAAAATTCTAGTGTTGTTTCATTTGTTCCTACATGGCCACAGGGAACAAGCCCTTTACAAGAGTAAAGGGATTCCAAAACAAAGGTAATGTCAAATATCATTCTTGCTTTGGAGAATTAAACTCATGTGGATTCCCCGCCAAGACCTGAGATTGGTCAGGAATGGCTTAGTAGCTTGAAAGAAAAGCTAGACATGTTACCTGCATTAACTATCACAAAAGTCCAGTGAAACCTCTGATTCAGTTATGGTAACTGCACTTTGAATCACAGAATCATAGAATTGTCTAGGTTGGAAGAGACCTTTAAGATCATCAAGTCCAACCATTAACCTAACACTGCCAAAACCACTGCTAACCCATGTCCCTCAGCACTACATCTACACATCTTTGAAATATCTCCAGGGATGGTGACTCCAGCAGTTCCCTGGGCAGCCTGTTCCAATGTTAGACAACCCTTTGGGTGAAGAAATGTTTCCTAATATCCAATCTAAAGCTCCCCTGGCACAACTTGAGGCCATTTCCTCTCATCCCATCACTTGTCACTTGGGAGAAGAGACCGACCCCCACCTCTCTACACCCTCCTCTCAGGCAGTTGTAGAGAGTGAGAAGGTCTCCCCTCAGCCTCCTCTTCTCCAGGCTGAACAACCCCAGTTCCCTCAGCCGCTCCTCAGGAGATTTGTGCTCCAGACCCCTCACCAGCTCCGTTGCCCTTCTCTGGACACGCTCCAGCCCCTCCATGTCTTTCTTGTTGTGAGGGGCCCAAAACTGCACCCAGTATTCAAGGTGGGGCCTCACCAGTGCCGGGCACAGGGGGACAATGACTTCCCTAGTCCTGCTGGCCAGAGTGTTGCTGATACAAGCCAGGATGTTGTTGGCCTCCTTGGCCACCTGGGCACACTGCTGGCTCAAATTCAGCCACCTGTTCACCAACGCCCTCAGGTCCTTTCTGCTGGGCAGCTTTCCAGCCACTCTGCCCCAAGCCTGCAGCGCTGCATGGGGTTGGTGTGACCCAAGCGTAGGACCTGGCACTTGCCCACATTGAACCTCAGCCCGTCCAGATCCCTCTGTAGGGCCTTCCTACCCTCAAGCAGATCAACACTGCCACCCAGCTTGGTGTCATCTGCAAACTTGCTGAGGGTACGCTCGATGCCCTCATCCAGATCATTGAAGAGACGGTTTATTTTTTCACAGCCTAATACTGGACTTTTGCAATACTGTTCAAAAATGAAAATTACTTCCCAGAAACTGAAGCCATCAGAGTCGTGGGAAGATAGATAGATGAAAGACAGGAGACCAAGTGACCAAGTTTATTATTTACAAACAAGAGAGAAATAAGATGAAAGGGTCGCGATTAAGAATTCTCAAAGGCAAAATAAAGCCAGCAGACGTGTTGCTGTATGAGAGGGCAGGGGGTGTCACTGTGAGCTGGAGGAGGGACAAGGGACTCCCAGCCCAGCAGCTACCAGTGCCTGACCAGGGTGAAATGAGACCTGGAGCCGTAGCAGAAGCAAAGCAGGAGGTCAGGTTTTGCCCAGCAAAGGGTACAACACTGCAAAACAGTTGAAAAATGAGCAAAAAAAAATAGATAGAAATACATGAAGATAAAGGTGAGATGACAGACGTGAGAGAAAGCTGCCTTGTGCAGGCTGTCGAGTGGTGCAAAGGCTGTCTGAAGCTTCTGGGCAATAAAATACTTAAAAGGCCTCTAGTTAGTCCTGTGTATGCTGTAAGACAAAAAGTTATCTATGGTCTTTTTAGCATAAGCATTTTAAAATAAAATACGTAGAATGCACTAAAAGCCACATCACATATAATGGGACAGATCCAGTAATTTTTTTCCATATAAAAACTATCAGATCAGAGTCAGCATTTAGAAAACAGGTGGCTTTATTAGTGTGGTTTTGGTAGTGTTGCAATGCCCCATTTTTCTAGACATATGATCAAAAAACAGTTTCTTGAAATATTTTCTCTTCTTATAGTGCGTACAGGTTTCAGAAGCATCGTAACTCCTAGAAAACAGCATCTGCTCTTCCGATCTTTACAATGCCTTGAGAAATGACTTACGTTTTCTTTTTTCTCTTCCAAGAGATTTTTACAAGTTCCAGTTAATCTATCAAACTTAAATTGATCACAATTTCTGGAACATATCTTACTTCTGGGTTGCTGCTGAAAGTGGAAAGTGTCTCCTAAGTCCACAGATTTTCAAAAGGAGTTTTTTAAAACATATGCCAAGACCACTTTACTAAGCCAGTCTGTCTTTACAGACTTAGTCTGCTCTTAAATATGGTAGTAAGAGCATTGCTTGTATAACTTAACCAGCAAATACAGATCTTAGTTAGCACTGAACCAGTTAAAAGAAAAACAAAGTATTTTTTTTCACCAACTCTAGCTCCACTCAGGCCTAAATTATTATTTTTTCTTCAGAAATGGGCATTTTAATATGTCACTTCTCAGTTCCAGCTCAATAAACAACCATTTATTTACAATTTTAAAGCAATCTTCAGCCTAGTCAGGTAAGAATTATTTCAAAAGAATAAAAACATTTTCATTTCCCATCACTGCCAAAAATGAAAAGAACATGAGTTATGAGTCTTGCTATGTTGTCTTAAGTTGATTACTATGGAATGATTAAAAAACTAGCTGTGCTGTCATAGCAGAAGAGTACATTATAAGTGTAATAACAGCTTAGGGATACAATCCATCAATGCCGTACTTGGAAGAAGAAAAAAAGTTGATCTATTTCTTTGGTCATCATTTTCAGCATATTAGATGACAAATAATTGTACATTCATCAATAACAATAGATTAAAGTTGAAATGATTTATTGCTATTACACTGCTGCTATGATAGAGCACTAGGTCACTCAAGCATTGATGGGGTCTGTATTTAATTTTCACGGGTCTCTTAGCAGAAATAATAGACAGAGAGGAAACCACCTGAAACAAGGTAGATCAAAGTTGGTGACAAGTGATTTGTAGGTTTGTTCTTCGGGAGTGGTGGGCCTGGAGGTGGCAACTCTCCTGCTTGGCGCTCTGAACCGCTAAATCAGTCGGCCCCTTACATCCTTGCTCAGCCAAGCAGCCTCACAAGAAAACCTTGAATTCCGTTCCTGAGGGTCAGGCCACTTAATAAGGAGAGAATTATGGTGGAAGTTTCTTGATGTGAAAATTCTTCTATGAAGCACTTTTATTTACTCTTAAAATAACACAGAAGGGAAAGCACCACCATTTTTCAAAGGTGTGAGTAGGGCTTGTGTTAAAAACCAGAGAGCATTAATTTGGAGTGTCGTCTCAGCTTTTAAACTCAAACTGAGTTATTTTTCTGAAGACTTTCTCCAAAGAAACTTTGTGTACAAATCTGGCAAAAACTGTGTCATATCCCTTCCTGCACAGTGTTGTCTACCAGAGTAGACCTGGTTAAATGGTTATGCTGAAACATTCTTTGAACCGGAGTTCACCATTTCATCAGCATCCATGTAGGGATGGCTGGGGTGTGATGACTCTGTGACAGTCCCTGATTTCCTGCCAGCCTGCCTGCACTGCTGCCTGCTACCCTGTCTGCTTTTCTGGAGTTACTGGCTCAAAAGCGGGCAAACATCTTGGTTGCCTCTTACTGAAGACCTCAGGGCTTCTGGCATCCATCGCTCCAAGAAAATCTGTAGAGCATTATCCATTCCCAGATACCTCTCAGCTGCGGTTTTTACAACAAAACAGTGAGATTTCAATTCAGCAAAATTTTTTAGGCTCCTAGATACTGCTGCAATTTTCATGAAACTGAAACTCCGCCTAGAAGAAGAGGGTTTTAAAGTCAGCTTAAATTTAAAATGATTTCTGCAACTTTCATGGTTAGATTAAAGAAGTTCAGGAATTTTCCCTGCATTTATGGTATGGAGGCCACCATTGAGCATAATGAAGAGAGAAGGGACTGATAAGAGTCTCTCTTCCTCATTAGCCAGTAATGAAAAAAACCTGCTTTGATAATCATGGATGTGCCATTTTAACATCTCAATGAAATGAGAGAGAAGACAGAGAGACGGTACTGAAATATTGCTGGGAGAACTCAGGAGTCCTCTGTGTATGCTGTGCTGCCTAAGACTTTAGGGTACATATGAAAAATGCTGACCAAATTAAACTGCATTATAATTTCCTTAATTAGAATATCTCTAAAAAGCTCTAGGATACTCTTTTATTATTTTTGACAACATTTATAAGCTTGTCTTAGCGCTGTCAATATTTTTGTACATAACAGAGCTGAATTCAGCATTGGATGGCTCCGAAATAAAGGAGCTTCAATATCTGGCCATATACTAATGTACTGGGATAGTAGAAGTAGCCTCTGTTTTAAAGTAGCAATTGAATCCACATGATTTTTCCAGCTAAAACTCTATGAAGACAAATTTCTGCTTTGTCCCTCTGGGAAGCACAGGCAGGATCTGCATATGTTAATGCCATTAAAAGTTAGTGTAAGTTGTATGGGATCTTTAAACTAGAGAAAGATCTGGACTTGTACTACTTTGAAAAGCCATACCTGCCAATAAGTTGCCAAAAGTCAGTGACATGAATAGCAAAACTGTTTTAATTTTCTGTCCAGTCAAATCTTAGTATTTCACACTCAATTTTCCTTCCTCAGTAATCTAAATAATTTCCCACCTATCTCATGATGAATGTCTTGCCAGTTCCTACTCGGTCCTTCCACTTTACACAACCTAATTAAAGAAAACATTCCATGATTGCCTATTTTTCCTCATGCATGACAACCTATTATTTTTTCTACCACCTGATTAGGACTTTATTATCCTTGGATTTAGATTGATTTGCTGGGCACTTTAATAAAACACTACTTAGTTTGATTTAAAGGGCTACAGGTTTCAGTCATTCATAGAATTACTCTTATAAGTAACTCACATTCAAAGTACTGTATAGTCTCCACGAAAAGGGCTTCGAGGCTGCCTTGGCATTAGCTTAAAGAAATGAGAATCACAGGTGGTGTTCCAGTTGTGCGTGTTGTTAATATTTCTGTTGTAAGCAGTCAGGAGAGGACATTTTGCAATATAATTTGTCAAGGGTGATAAATCTGTTTCATCATTTCTGTCAAGAATGGATCCCGTGTATTAAAACTACTATAAATATTTTCTCAAGATAAACCAAAACTTTCATATGATTAAATAATAATACGTTTATGATGACAAATTACATTTTCTATGTGTTATCTGAAATGCGAGACAAAATTAGGTAGTTAAAGTTCAAATGGATGGAGATCAGTTTTGATTTAAAATCAAAGGAATTTTATTAAGTAAATGAGATTTTCATCATTATTTTGTTATATCTAACATTCTCTTCTTTCAGAAATATTACTTATGAGCTTAGATGATGATTTAAAAAAAAAACCCAACAAGTGAGCTTATATTATAGCAAAACGTAGTCCAGGGAAAAAGTTCAGGAGTAGTTAAATGTCATGGTTATTCCTGTCACCCTTGTTGGTGGCTTTGAGCGTTGGCAAGACGAGGAGAGGTCCACAGGCTGCTGTCCCTGCCCCAGTGAAGCGATGCTTGGGGATCACTCTTGTCACACCGTCTTCAAACACTTCTGACCCCTCATGCTTTCTTCCAGAGCACTTTTTGATGGTTGAAGATGCAGCTCTCTTTCCTACAGCTCTTCCTCTACATACCAGTGTCGAGAAGGTTGGAGAGCACAGCAGGGCTTTGCTGTGTCCCGTCCGCAGGCTTAGTTCAACAAAACAGAAGGTAGTAGATGAATATTGACATATCAAAGTTGTGCTTTGGTTTTGGTTGTTTGTTTTGGTTTGGTTTTTTTTTTTTTTTTTTAAATCGTAGTTCTTTCAGCTTTTGCTGCTATATGCTTTTGTTAGGAAAGTTTTCTGCACCTTTGAATGGAACTTTCTTACCTAAAAATGCCTGTAAGGTGGCTGGCACCAAATACATCTTGTGGATTGCTTCAGCTTGTAGGAGATGTACGCTGTAGGACACACCAGCTTATGAGCCTGCTCTACTTGCTGATGTATTTAAACTTAGGCCTGGCTTTACATCTTGCTCCATAGGAACTTAAATGCTCGACATGTTTGGTTTGTTTATTATAACAGTAACCTTTTGCTGGCAAACTGGGTGACAAATGGATGTACCTGTGTACCTGGGGCATGCGGCAGAGCAGTAGGCATTGCAAAGCTGGTTTGTACCTGGCTTGGCTGTGTTACATCAGCAGTCTTATGCCCCTATGGATGGGCAACAACAATAACTACTTAAGGTATGGAAAATCTTGGATCCAGTGCCGCATTTAGAAACGTGCTCAAAGGGAATTGTGAAAAAACCCTCATTTTTTACTGAGATGCTGTGAAATTGCTTCATCCTCCCAGAGTGGGATCGCCCCAGCAATGGAACAACATTTGTTTCTTACTGGAAAATGGGACAAAAGAAGCTGTAGTCTTCTCTCTTTCCATAGTACATAAAATATGTTTGCTGTTTCTTGTAATTTCTTCCTGAAAAAACGTGTTTTCTGTGCGGGACGAGCCAGGTATATGTGGATGCACCTTATGCTCCTGATCATCCCAGTAAATACTTTAATAATTACTCATATACTTAAATTGAATCATTCTTGCAGATGGAGAATAGAAAAAGTATCCTTGAAGGGACATAATTTTATTTTGTGGTTGTTTTACTAAATTCACTGTTTTGGGGGGCACTTTAAGAAGTAGAGAAGAAGGGGTTTGTATTTGCATGAAGGCAGGCTGCAGAGACGATTATAGTGAAAATAAACAAAAGGATCATATAAAAGGCAAGTTGCAGTGCTAAAGAGACTTAATAGCTATAAACTGGTAGTTATTAGCTTCTAATTACGCTCAAATAATTACTGAATAGAATAGTAAATGTTACTAGCTTACTTTAATATTCAGCATAAAAGATTGCTTCCAAGAATAATTTACTGTTTGTTCCGTTTTAATGTATACGTATGTAAAACTGAGCCACTTCATAAACATCCTTAATAAATTAAATTATTTTTGGAGTTGTGTGGAGGAGACCTATACCTTGTATGACCATACTCTGTTTGCATTGAAGCCAATTTACTCTGGAAGAAAACTTAAATTCTGAAAAAGAAAAATATAAACCAAAAGCAACAACAATAACAAAAAAATCAAAACAGGAGGAGAATAAGAATTAGATGTGTAAATATGGCTCCGATTTCCAGAATTTGGGAGCACCGTTAGAGCTCAGGTGTCGCGCCTTCTGTTTGCAGAGCTCTGATTTCACTTGCTCGCCAGCATCTCTGTTGGGAATTTTGACTTAGTTTCAGGTATATATGTATATTATCAGAAGGAGATGATTAGTTTGTCCTGACTTAGTGCCCTAATTTATTAGGGTTTGTACAAAACTCTATGTCCCCTATAACTGACCTGAGCCCTCGTTCTTTTTCTGAAGAAAAAGGGTTTGGGTTTTGATGTATCAAGAATAAAAGCCTACTATAGCTTTAGGGCATCATGTAATACCCAGAAAACTCTGTAAACCTTCAAAGTCCCCAAAAGAGGACTCTATTTATAAAAAATATATGTTTTCCATCAAATGTCTAGTTCTATTATTCGTTTTCTTTAGTTTTGCTTCAGAACCATGGAACATGGGGCCTTAACTATCAAATAATGGAGCATCAGATAACAGTTTATTTTTTTTTAATGCTGCGTGTCTTCTTACACTACTCACCTTTTAGAGCCCTTTAATTCACTCTATTTTGTGGATTAATTTTTTAAATTTCCATTCCGGTACATTTCATTCAGTCCATTTCTGGCATTCTTTAAATTTCTCTTTAAACATTGAGATTTCCACTGGAACAGCCTTTCCAACCATTTCTCAGTTTGCCAGCTGCCTCTAAAAGGTAAATTTCTAACACATTGCTGAATTCTCCCTGTGTATAACTCGGTAACATCCCTCAGTCTTTACAGTAACAGCCTCTTTTCTCTGTGTTTTCTATTTTCACTTTCAACTAAACGCATTGAGTCTATTTTGATGTATCTCTTGTGCCAACGTGGAGTGGTGGGGATGAAGGAGGATGGAGCGCCGTAGCTTTATTGTATTAGTGGAATAGACAGGGGCAATTCAGAAATGATTTCTTTCTCCTCCTCCACTGTCATCCAAGCCCGGGTCCTTCACCTCGTTGTCGTGTAGTGGAAGTATATGGCTTCAGCTTATGGCCTTTCTGTTAGTCGTGAATTTACATTTTAGTCCTTTGCTAAGGGTATTTTGCTCCGGATGAAAAGATGCTTTTGTATATCTCGACTGACCTTCTTAGCCAACCTTTGAGAGGCTGACGTCTAATTTGTGCAGGGGAAAAGGGACCCATCAGGCATCTTCGCACGGCAAGCGCGGGTGCATGTGTATTTATTGCGTGCTCAGTTACCCACCTCCAATCCCCAAATTCTGCTTTTTATTCACGTATATGATGCCCACGCCGGCACGGAGGGGGAGAGAAAAAGGGGCACTGGAGCCCATTGCCAGCTCTACTAAATGTAGCCCTTTATGCGTTTAGCATGCATGAATCTTGTTTTCTTTGATTTTGCCATCGAGTGAGAATGGATAACTTTTTGCTTTTCTATCTGTAATAATGAAGCTTTCCTGATGTGGACAATTAACGACTTTTTGTTCTTTGGAAATTATCTAGGTGCGTCACTCAGCAGTCTGCACAGCTGCAGCACCAGCCAGCTCTGTGCCAAAGGCGCCTCGGCTAATTCGTGAAAAGAATCAGCGAGGTCTGTACTTAGTGGGGCGTTATTTAATTTCACATTTCTTTCTATCTTCTTTCCNAATTTCAACTTGCTCCCAAAAGTGTGTGCCGAGCAAGAGACAGATAGGCAGAGCGAGAGGGCAATCACGGCGCGAGACAATGAGATGGGGATCTTCAGTTCAGCCGGAGCCCAGGCGGCTCCAATTCCTTTTAACATCCTGAGATTTATCGCGGGATTCAGTTTTTTTGCAAGTGTTCTTTGTCATTGAAAGAACTCCAAAGAACCCTTTTTGAAAGGTTCTTGGGGCAGACTGATTTTGGCCTCTAAACCTATTTCAAAAGTGGGCAGAGAGACCAAAATCTACATTTAAACTCCATATAGTTTTGCATATTCAAACCCAATCTTTCCTTCCCTCAGCACTGGATAAATACACGCTTTCAGTGCTCTACCATTTTTAAACTTCGTTGCTGGAGATAATCACCCAAATACATAATAACAACATCATACAAGTACAAGAAAATATGTTTGAAATTTCCTTTTCATTGTAGCATAAGATAGCGCTTCCAAAATCCCAAACTGAATTGCTTTTCAGTAGATAAGCATCAAAAAATACATTTCCTGCGTTCGGTGAAGGTGCAATAAGGTGCTATATCAGTGTAATAGTTCAGAATGATATGCTCTAGTAGTATTTTGATGAATTACATGATTATAGCTAAAATGAACACTTTCATCATGCCTGAATTAATAATGGTGGTATGATTTGGCAAGTACTCCTGCAGTGTTCTTTAACTCATCACTTCAGAAGACAGAGTTTTAGAGCCCATCCTTTGTCTCGGGGAAACACAGGGATCCTTTACGGTTTAAAAACACAAGAAGCAGGAGAAATGTGACAGCTTTAAAAGGGAAAGAGAAACTAATGCATGCATACCTTCTCAAGCTCATCATGACTTAATTGGTTTATTTTTCACTGCCTTGTTCCAGGGTCTAAGGCACCTACGACTGTGTCAAAAAGAAAAAGATCAGTATTTTTTCGTGTTCGGTGTATTTTATTGCAAATGCTCTATTTCCAAATGATTCTAAAGACCTTATAAGGACATAATCTACTCTTAAAGCATTGGTTGTACTTTAGAACCCTTTAGAAGGGCAATCGGTGTTTTTATTTCTGTGTCTTCCACATTATTTAATATATGACCAAACCCACACCAGTACTTCAGCTATTTTGAGTGAAGCTGTGTATTGATGTGCCCATTTCAGGGCTCCTTGGGGCCATCCAACCGCGTGCATTAAAATTTCCTGCACTGGGGTCTTCGCTAATGTTGTATGTGTGTTGCTATAGCATTGAGAAAAACCTGCATTGCTGATGCAATTATAATATTATTTGGCTGTTAATAGATGAAGGCTCTCATCTTTGCAGCTGTCATCAAGTACCTTTAATGAGAATTAATTTTATTTGAACTAATAATAATAATAAAATCTATTGTAGATAAGAAATGTAAACTTTTGCAGACTATTGTGAAAAAAGAGTAATGCACAATGCACCAAAAACATCTGGAACAGATGTTTCTGTAATTACGATGCACTTGATGATTATGCTGTGTTCATTGGCCTTTGCTGGTACCCTCGAAGCTGGGTGATGTTACGAGGTTGTGCGGGTGCACTGAACTGGAAGAGAGGACATGCTGTCTGGGGCAAGACCTGTCCTCTCTGTTTTCTTAAGTGCTTTCCATCAGTTGAATTTTGGCTCTTGGTTAATTATTATCTTTCATGTTTGTATCAAAGAGTAATTTTCTGCCATGGAATATCTCAAGTCTGCTGATACGGAAAGTCAAGCGAACCTAAGCACATTATTTTCTGAATATGAGTTACAAGAAAAGTAGTATTTGGGGCAAACGAAATTATATGGAACATCTTGTGGGGTTTAGCATAGTTATATATATATATATAATGATCTATGATATGATGATCTATGCAGGAGTACGTGACTTCGTATCTTTCTGTTTAAAGAATCTTATAGTCGAAGGTAAAAAAGTGTGAAAGACTTAAGACATCTGAGTAGGTCACCTCAAACGAGAGCAGAGGAAGATTAGCTCAAGAGCGCTTTACGTGTCTTTTGTCTCGTGCTGTTAGAAATCTCAGTGTAACCCTTCTGTTGGGCCGTAGTTGGCAGTGACAAGCGCCGGGTTTCTAGTCACTGCTAAATATCTGTCCAAACCTCAAGCAGAAACTTGGCAGAATAAAATTGAGCCTTGTGGATGCTTAGTGAGCTGCAGTACCTTGCTCACAATTACGTGTTCAGAAGGTTTATTGAAACAAGACTAATATTTTTAAAAATGTTAAACAGGTCACTAAAGAGGGTGATAGCCAATAATCAAGGACCTCTTTCCCTCACTACAATAAAAAGCATTTAGCAACCTTTTTGGTTTCTTGGTAGGACAACAGCTAGGCCAGGTGGATGTGGTTGCTCCTTACAATAACACTCCTTTGGAAGTTTGCTCTTGTCAAAATCTGGGGTTTTGCCCCTCAGCCTGGCACAAGTAGAGAAATGTCATGTAAACTGCACAGTCACGTTTGTGGTACATAGACACTAAATGACTTAACTGTGGGGTTTTTTTGTTATTTCTTTTTTGTTTTGTTTTTAAGGTTTTGGTGCAGGATATATTAATTTTGGCACTCTAATAGTGTAAAAACTCTTAATAAGTCACATGTCGTGGCACAGCCCCAGTTTAGCTCCTGTTATAATGAAACAAACTGTAATTCTTAATTGACTTCTCCTATGGAAATACCAGCAATATAAATTACAATGTTACTAGAAGAAGGGGGAAGATGGGGGAACCCTTTTAACAAGCCTCAGGATGATAATTTATAAATAAACTAAAACTAAGAAGCCTTAACAAAAAATCCCTGTGGAATACAACATTAATAGCCTTTACTTTTAATCTGATACAATAAATCTTGCAGCTATGTATCCACAACAGAAATAACAGAAACCAGGCCAAGCTGGAATAGGTGTGGGGGGGTTGGAGAGAAACACACCCTTTCTTTAATTAAAAGTATACGGTGATTTTCTGGTATTCCAAAGTCAACAAGTCATTCCTGCCAACTTGCTGCCGATCAGTTTGATCCAAAGAAGGGTTTTTTTTGGTTGGACTCATTGCCTAAAAGCAATGCAGCGTTGCCAGAGCTTCAAATTCCACATGTGCTTTGGAATTTTCAATATTCATTTTGAGAGTTGGTCTTCAGACCCCAGTGCTGTAATTACATGAGAATCTCAGATTTCTAGCTGTCTTGTCAACTGCAGTGGCTTAAAAAGAAATCTAAAAGTCCAATACTAATTATTTTTATAATACTGTGGGGTTTTGCCAAGACGTGGTGCACTGTGGCACGTGATGGCTGGAGGGCAAGATAGGATGCGAACAGGTCCTTAACTGCGCATGTGTGTGCACCTGTGTGCATAGGTGCCAGCAGAATGTAAACACTTAATCTACTAATGTTGCACACCATTAATGGGAACTAGGGATTTTCATAGCCTCGTAGTATTGCCAACACCCTACGTTCAAAGATCTTTAGCTAAATATGAGAAAAATCGTGCAATGATCTTAATATTGTAATAAAAACGAGCACACATTGGCCTCTTTATTTGTCTACTTGCAGGATAGTCTTAAGGATATTGAGACTGACACTGATTTTCTCAATTGTGATCATAACCTGGGTTTCAGATTTATTTTTTCAGATATACTAGCATTTTGTATAACCTTGTTTTTTTAAGTCTTGGTAATGTAAGAAAGAATTAACCTTATAGTTTTCCCATGGTCATGATGAGATGATGAGGACCACTGGCAAATCTACTACAAGTTTTGTATTTCTATACCGGTCTTTGTCAACCTAGAAGGGTTTGGATAGAAGCATATAGAGTTTTTCTGTAGATCTATTAGATCTACTTTTACCTTTTTTTTTTTTTCTCTCCTGCAGAGTAAAGCCTTGTTGTGTCTAAAAGAAGGATGAGTTGAAAGTGATGGTTACTCCTCCAAGAACCTGCAAACACGAAGGCCCAAATTTAAGCCAAACTCTTCATTTATCTTGTGAATGGTTACTTAGATTAAGCTTTAAAGACTTTTGTGAGACTAGAACAAATATCCTGCATATGTACAGGGTTTCCAGCAGTTAACAGGTTAAATAGAAGACAATTTTTTGAAAATTAAAGGCCAACACCAAAAGGATTAAAATTATTAAGTTTATAGGACCCATGAACATAGTTCATAGTTACTCCTCAAAGCAGAGTGAGACATCATGACTTAGATTTGATAAGTATTTATATATATTATATTGATATTTGAATTTATTTGGCAAACTCTGTGACTGGGCAGAAAAACACACATATCCCCTGACAGTAATTTAAGGATAATGACTTTGAACAAAGCTGAAGAGCGAAGTTGTTCCTACCGTGAACTTCAGAGGGAGCGGAACACAGATATTTAAGGTGGAATTTGTCTTGTTACTTGCATGTGAATTTTCTGTTCAGACAAACCACAGTACTATGTGTATTTTTTCTCAATCCAGATTGCTATTTTCCCACAAATTGCTTGGAGTCAGGTGGCTGATTTGTATTGCATCTCATGACATACACTCCAAATTAGCCCTGAAAAAGAAAAACTTTGTAAAAGAGAAAACTTACCTTTCTTTTGGGCATTTTATTCACTGTAAATGGTGTGAGGATGTGTGGAGTATGTACAGATCTCCAGTGTTGGACATAGCGCCACTCAGTTTTAAAGATCATTAACAGGGAAATTGTGCCAAGGCTTTTTTTGTGTATAATTTTTAATAACAGTAACAGAACAGGGGCATATTCTGAAGTCCGTTCCTAAATCAGAGCAAACGGAGAAACCCACAAAGACAACGGCTGGCTTGACTTGTGCTTTCTGGAATGTGAAAACATCTGACCAAAATTGTATTAACTGAAGATTAAGTGCAAAAAATGAAATTTCACCCTTTTCCAGAATGAAGCCCTGCCAGGAGCAAGCATTACTCCATTGTCATGCACTCGGCTGTAATTGCCCATCTGACAGCGAGCTTGGAGATTAACATCACAGTTCTTAAACCATAGGCTACATATGCCAGACCGTGGCGCGTTGTGTCAAGCCACTTAGGCATGAACCATCAGCGTACAGAGTGTTACTAAACGCTCTTATTTTTAGGTCACACAGATGCAGATCATCCTGAATATTTCTCTGGACAAATTGCTAATCGTTACCTTCTTCAAAATCTGTTGGACATTTCCTGGTGCTGCATCCAATTGTGATTTTTTTTTAAAAGCGATACAAGCAATAATACGAGGCTCACTTATGAGGCCTGCATAAAATGGTGTATAACAACCAAGTACAGTAAATTAAACATGATACTCATTACATAAATACAATTATATTTATCAGCCTTTTATAACCACACAAAGCATTTACCAGTAAGAGTTATTTTGGAGTAGATAATTCCCAATTAACTTTTACTACTTTATTTTTGCTAATTTAGTTAGATTTAATTTTTCAAATAATAAAAAAAAAGCTGTATCAAATGGCATCTCTAACTATTACACTAGAGATGAGATATAATTAAAATGTTATGTATATGGAATTGCAACTGATGGGAAGCTCAGCCTAAACTCTTATTTTTGTCTTTATTTGATTGTTGCCTGCACTGCACAGATAACATGATTGAATTGCAAGATGGCTGTGTGCCCACAGTGCCAGCACCCAGAGCTTGGAGGAGGGAGGGGAAGGAAGAGCTTGAAAGAAAAATTACCTGGAAAATAAAACTAGTCAAGGTCTGGCCTTAAACATGCTGAGGAATCCTATGAGAAGTCCTTCTCAGGCCATATCATTTTCTTCTGCAAAGCTGGTCATGTCTGTGGGGTTGGGCGTGAGGAATGGTGGACTTCCATGGGTCCAAGGTGAGAGTGGCAGTGGTGTGTAGGTGCCTTTTTGCACTGTGGACACAAAGTGACTCACGCATGAATTGCTCACCAGCCTTTTAATATAACTTGTGATTCCACTCTCTGGTTTGCTACCAAACCTGAGCACCACGCAAAGCTTGGGATTGTTTCCTCTATGCCAGGAAACGTCCCCATGTCTCAACCTGGACGGTGATGCAGCACATTGGTCAAAGACGACTCTGTCTGAAATTGCCACCAAAACTCGAAGTGCAAGCCAAACTGACTCACTTGGGTGAAATGTCCTTCCCAATGATTTGAAGGACATGATTTGAATTTTTGAGGCTCTTTGTTTTCTCAAGGATGGTGGTGAGGGACAGAGTCTCTCTCAGAATGAGGAGTGCACGAGGAATCCATTGATAAAGTCTCATCATAGTTTTGTTCTACTTTTTAAAGAAATCCTTCAAAGTAAAAAGGACAATTCTGAAAAGGTTTCCTACCTAGTTTTTGCTTTTGTCTTTTTTTATTTTGTCTTGAGATACAGGGCTTAAAATCTGTAGTTGAAACTGAGGGTATTGGATTTAGCCATTCTATTACAGACATGCTGTGCCTCTGTTTCCCCGTCTCTAAAACGGGAATAGTCTAACCAGTCTCTTAAAGAATCCCACTCTTGGCAGGATTAAACGTGCTGACGGCTGTTTAAGGCCACTGGTGTGGCTTTACAGATTTTGGTTCAGGACTCGGCTCGGGGGCTGGGGGGTCTCCGCACCCCAGAACATCGGGTAGGCACGCTCAGTGATTCGTCACAGGGTGAGGCGCGGTGGAAACACGCAGTATTATTAAACTGAACCTCTCTTAATTTCATCTGTCACTAATAATTAAAATGTAAATGCAGTGCTGCTAATTGTGTTTCAGACAATATGATTTTAAAATAAAATAGATGTGAACTCCAAGTGTTCAACACTGCTGTAATACAAGAGTTAATGTGTTTCAGCGGGGAAGGGGGGCTTTGCTGATGGTAAATATCAGAGCTATCTTTCTAAAGGCGAGGACAGTTACAGATCTTCTGTTCATTACTTTGGATGTGTCACATTTGCTAGTATGACAAGATGTATTATGGACGAGGAATTTTACAGATGGAGAGAAATATCCATGTAAGTTGTTTATTTGATTTTTTTTTTCCAGTATTTTTTCTTTTCTGTACTACCCTGTCCAACCTTGGGATAATGGAATTATTTTATGCCTTCTGCACTATCATCAGGCTTTGGATGGCTGCACAAAGGCCACTGGCAACAGAATAAGATGGCTGTAAAAAAATGCAAAAAATTGGGATAGAAAAAAAAAGGTACAACCAATAACTTGCCCTTAAATTTAAAAGGAACTAAATGAGGAACTTCTGGACAATTTATCTTGCTGTTTACAGATAACAAGTCACTTTGTTTTTATGTGCTCAGTCTAGTATTCCATAATTTATTTGAAAGAAGATGAGAAATAATGTAGATAAATGATGAAGTGTCAGGGTCTGACGCTCTTAAATGAAGCTATTATGGTCAAAGAGAAAACGTAAAACCTGCGGCTCATTATGAGAGCGTTCTACTTGTCAGTTAAGTGAAAAGGCCTGGAATGATTTCCAGTTTATTTGTCATTGCAGTTATTAAAGCTGTCTTTTTGGTGCCATGAAAATGAATTGAAGACTTTATTCGAAGTAAATTTGTACTAAAGCTTTCAGATGTATCTTATGTGAGTTCAGTGAGGCAAGAAAACAGCTTAAAAGCTGAAATATTACAAGAAGGCAACTACTGAAGTCCTGAAACGCACAAGAATATAAAGTCTGAGGAAGTTACACAAATAAATGAAGTATTTCATCTCTTGGGAAATAAAGCTTAGTTTTACTATATTGTACACTTAGACAAAGAAATCAGCCCTTGTTAGTGGCAGCAAAATATTGTCTTTCACGGACTTGTGCCTGATGCTTACTTTTATATCAAGCTATTAATTTTGGGACAAGTTTATCAGAGAAGTGGGGCTTCTCTGTTCCAGTCCGCAAGGAGCATCTTTAGAAATACCATCTCCGATTCAAAGGGCAGATGTTATATCAATGGCAAGATTAGGTTTTTTTATGGTCATCATGACTAATGTGGTTCAACAGCAGGACACACGATGTGCAGGAGATACGAGGCTGGGGACACCAGCCCAGGAGGATCCATTTCCCTAATTGAATGACTGGGCTCCAAAGCAGTGCATCTGACTACAGGGAATGGGAGACATTATTGACGTTTTTATCCTTCTTGAAATGGTCTTAAAATACTTCATGAACCTTGCATAGCTTGGAGGTTAGAGTAAAATTCTAGTTCGCCACCAACTGAAATCAAGTTAGCCCTGCTACTGAGGTGGTCGCTGACACTCGCTTTATTGCAATCCCTTCTTAAGATTATTTCTACTCAACTGTAAATCTTGAATTTATGTAGAGATGATTGATAGGTTTATTTTATACTGTTTTGTCTATTGCTCTGGATTTCTTTTCCAGTAGTCATGTTCCCCACTACTGCTTCATATTTGCCAAGACAAATTAGTGTAGTTATACTAGGTTTGGACTGTCCAAAAGGAAATTAAGAGTCTTTTTTTATTTTAAATTGAAAGCTGTAGGAGCACTAAACTGAATGCTTAACTCCAAGCTCCAGCAGTCTTACAGCAGTATAGTTGACACTTTATTGCAGATATTACAAATGTTATGACATGTCTTCAGGGTCAAGTTAAAAACAAAAAGGGTTCCACATTCTCATCAGAAGTAATCTGTCAGGTTTGTCATTAGATATTATAGCAGCCCTCAGTAGCAGTGTCACAGTCAAGGGTTTATCAGGCTCCGTAGTATATGTATACATACTCTGATTTCCAGGGGTTTATATCTGCAATAAAAATTCCCTCTGGGCTAAAACTTGGCATTCATAGCCCAAAGGGATTTTTTTAATTAAAAAAAAAAGTATCAGTGAAGGTTTTCTTGAATGATAAGAACACCAAAAAATCTATTCTGCATTTTTAGAACACTTTAAATCTTCTAAACTGGCAGACTTCAAATATTTAAGCGGCCAACTCTCTTTACATAAGAGACCATTAAAAAGGACAACCCAGGAAGGGGATAGGTGGTGGAGTAGACAAGTGCTTTGTGCTCATCGTGAGTATAAGTGTTGAGCATTTGATGAGATGTATAATTAGCCACACATTTCTAAAGCTCTTGGTGTCTCTTTCTATTGAAACTGTGCATGAGGGAATTAGGATGTCTGATGCACAAATATAAATCATTTCTTCCTCGCCACCCTCTGGCATGGTCCTGCAGAACAGGGCTGATACAGTGTAAGCTGCTCGGATCAAGGCAGCACTTCTGATATACACGTTACGCCTGTTCTGCGTAGAAACAGAGGACATCATTTTCTACAGCTGCTGGTCTGGTACTTTTTTGCTCCTGTTTTCATGGCAGTAGCAACCAAAATATGCAGAACATGTTAAGAACATTTAGGGGGAAATGTAGAAAAGAAAAGAAAAGAAAAGAAAAGAAAAGAAAAGAAAAGAAAAGAAAAGAAAAGAAAAGAAAAGAAAAGAAAAGAAAAGAAAAGAAAAGAAAAGAAAAGAGAAAAGGATGGTTATGGAAGGGGTGCAAGTACTGACGGGCACAGTGCAGTCAACCCTGCACGCTCATTTATTGCTAGGTGATGTAGGGTTGGATTTTTGAATAACTAATGAGGAAATTAGGAGCAACCTATTAGATACAGATAAATTTGCACTAAAAAAGACTGTCTCTTATCACTTTAAAAATTCCTTCCTGAAGCCTTCACCTGGATGCCAAAACTAGTCTTTGTATGAGTGCTTGCAAATGCTTTGTGTAACATTGTGCTACACACTGCAGGTACCGCCTGCCCCTATTTATAGTCTGTGGCTCAGGGACAGTGATAACAAACAGGGCATATTATAGAGTCTCTGGGATTCTCCATAAAACTCTGGTAAACCAGCAGAAAACAGGCACTGCTGTGTGACAGGAATGGGGGAGACAAGGCTGTGGTGTATGTGTGCAGGTTAGTACGTTGTAATTCATGGGACTTCCTAAGGGCAAAATAAAAGAATGTGAGTAAAGCAAACCAGTCCTGGGGGGGTTCCCTGCTGTGTCCATGGGGAAAATGTCCTCTAACAAACCTGTCTGTGCTCCATTAGTGCTCTCGTGGAGGCCAACCTGTTCAGGCGAAGGCAAAGCATAACTAAGGCCTTCCATTGGAGGAGTATAAACAGGCTCTTCCAAGATGGATCCTGTTGTCCTTGTTGGAATTCCCTATATCTGAATTGAATCTCGATTTAACGCCATCCTTTTGCCACCAGGAGCTGCTTCAGAAGAGTCATCAAGAGACTAATAGGAAATGAGATTGGTACCAAGCGTATTCTAATTTTGCAGTGTTTTATTTAATTTTTTTCTTTTCTTTCCTTTTTTTTTTTTTTTTCTTTCCTTCCCCCATGTGTCTGATGAACTTTTTATTTATTATCAAGATTTTAACACTTTATTTTGCTGGACCACAACTTCTTTTCAGTTTTGACTTCTCTCTAGTTGTCAATGTGAACTTAGGTATGTGTTCACTCAGGCAACCAGCCCACACGGAAAGGTGTTGCAGAGTATCCCAGACAAGAGCAGCTTGGAAGTCTCAGAAATAGATGTTTTATTCTTGCCAATCAGCAAGAGTTACGAGCTGGAAGTACCAAGATCCAAAATAAGGAGTTACTCAGGAATTACTCAGCTGCTGTCTGCTAAGGGGCAATGCTGGGGGGACAAACCTCTTTATCACAGATAGCCGGGGGCGATCTGGAGTTTTCAATTTGTGTGTTAGAATATTTTTCTTGACATTAAACTACATAAAATAAAAATTGTAGACCCACAGTGTTCTCAATAAAGTTATTTTTTACATCCGCTTTTATATTTTGAAAAAAATGTCCTGTTCTTAGTGCCTGTGTTCTGGAAGTCCAGAGAAATCTGCTGAGATGAGGAGACCCATCAACTGTCAATCTGTTCCAGAAAATTGGTTCATCCACCTGTACAGAATCTCACTAACATTTGGGGGAACGGGAAGTAAGTGAGCATAGTTTGGTATACTCTTTTCACTGACTTACCTGTCCTGTGGCACAAATTCCCCTAGTTTTGGGTGACAGCTGCCTACTGCCTGCCATTAGGTCTCAGGAAATGTCTAATATTCCCTAAGTCTTCCTGGGAAATTCAGTGTAAAGGATGCCATTGGAAGAAGATGGGGACTACTTGAGTCAGAGAGAGTCTCGTATTTAAGATCTACATTGGCTTTCTTTTTGCTGTAGCAAAGGTACAGATTAGTACCCTTCTGTGACATTTTAACAAACATGCACTTTCTGCATCAAGGAGACTAAGACGGATAGTGACAATTTTGATGCCCTGTACTGGGACATGAGACTGATGAGACGGAAGAAGAAAGGACTGTCTCAAGGGAAGAAAATGGCTTCTGTAAAGGCCCATAAATGCAAATCTAAGTACTCTTTTTAGTAATGCTGGCCTATTATTACAGCCTAAAGGAAGTTCATTTAATTAATAATTAAGGTCTACATCTTCAAATTGCTCTCAGTATGAACTTTAGCATCAGAAATGACCAGGAATTTATTTTAAGATGCATATGCAAGTCAGAAAAAAACCAGCATCACAAAAAAAGCCAAAACTTTTGCTAAATACATATGCCTGTGTTTTAAAGTTTCATCAGATTCAGTATGCTGACTAATGCCAGAGAGAAAGAGAGCAAAATCCACATTAGAAGAACCGGTATCAAATAGTCACCACGATTACTCTTGGCTTTAATGAGACAGCATAGAGGCGATAATTATATTTCAGACAAATTCCCTGGGCACCAAACTATTTATTGCTCAGGGTGATCTTTGGCATTCTCTCCAATTGCACATGCTGTAATGTGAAGAAAAAAACTCGTGTCCAGGTCATTCCTGCCCAGGGTGTGCCCGCCCGGGAGGGTTCTGGACCGATGCTGAGAGCAGCATCCCGGGCAGCATCGGAGCAAAGCCGGGACACCGCCTCCTGTTGCCGCTGGGTTTTCCTGTGCTCTGAGCAAGTTGTTTATCCCTTTTATGCTTCTTTTCCCAGTCTGCAAAACTGAAGTGGCAATGGTTAACCTGCTGGGATTTTAGAGATCGTAACCCACAGAACCATCAATAAAGCGCTTTGGTTTTTCTGGGTGGAAGCAGCTACAGAAAAGCAAAGTGTAGTTGCTTTTTTTTTTTTTTCCCCCTCTGAATTTTCTTATAGATAAAACAATTTAGGTGGTTAGGAACTGAGGTTGTGTTGTGGTCTGTTTTAGCTGTCCTCCTATTTTCTTCTGTTATCTGTTGTGTTGCGGTTCATGAGCTTATTCAGTTTTCTCTTTAATCACTGGTATTACTTGACTCAAAACCCCCTTGGACAGTTTCCCCCATGTGGCAGCTGTATGCCAACAGAGACCTTTTGTCTCACATCTCTGTGTGGGGGTAAACACTTGCCTTTTCAGAGTGCAGAAAGATATTAATTTCTGAGGTTCGGTGGTTGCTACCCACACGGGTGAACACTTTGGACTGTAAATCAAACACCATCAGTGAGGAAAAAGTATTTACATACTTTATAATTCATAATAATTAATAAATTATAATCTATTTTTATTATTATTATACGGATAAGCTCTAAAAGATGCATATACCTTGTGATTTTCAGGCTTTTCTGCTGGATGGAGTGTTGAAAATCTGTGTTTGGGGAGCAAGAAAAGAGCACTCAGCACCAGCCCTCGCCGCTGTGCTCTGGGTTTGATCCGGTGCCCAGAGATGGAAAGATTTGCGCTGACTTTGTGGGCTGTGAGATTGTGAGCCGTCTGACTGCACAATATTAACAACCCAGATGCTGAGGATCAGGGTCAAGAGGAATTTTTTATTTTGTTCAATGATGTCATCAGAGATGGGACATAACAAGTTTTTTTGTTTTTTTTTTTTTTTAAGCTCATGCAGATGAATAAACGCTGAGTAGAAGCAGACTTGTAGAAGAGGAAAATGATCCTATAGTTCAGAGTAGAGGAATAATAACATGGATAGCCTGTGAAAATTGTTTACTGGAAAAGAGGGATAAAATTACGTTGCTGATCATCTGCCTTTGCTGGCATTATTTTACAAACTTCACTAGAAATAAAAATAAATATTGTTATTCTGCAAAATCTTTAGCTGAATGGATTGAATTCAGCCGTGATTGTCCCGTAAAAGGGCAGAGGCTTTCAGGGTCAGCCTCAGCAGGTAAAGTAACATTCTGGATATCCGAGAAGTTCTGAAAGCATAAATTTAAGTTTTTTTTCCCGACCACACTACCCAGGGGCAGTACTTTCTGGATGGGGCCTGGCAGCCTACTCTGTAGCATATGCTACCTAGTGCAGGCTTGTTTTGGGGGGCGCTTTGCCTGCTTTGGTCAGCTTTGAACACCCTGGTGTGGCTTTTTGCGTGAACAGGGTGAGGAAGCTGCTCTTTCCCAAGACAGTCTCCACTGCCTCTCCAGCATCTGGTCTTTCTTAGACCTGCCTTCTGGTTCAGCCTTTACATGTATATACAGGAATTATTAAAAACAGAGGTAAAAGTGCTATTGAAGAATTTCTTACCATTGACATCTCTAAAGTTCCTTTTCTCTGACTTTTCTTAGCACTGGAAAAGTAATTAATAAAATACGTAGCATAAACTTGTTGCATCCGTGCCCCCCGGAAGTATTTGTATAATGTAAAAATGCAACAATTTTTAAAAAGTCTGGAAAGCTTTAAGACAAAATTTAAAGTTAATTTGACAGGCAAAGTTTTGAGATAGAACGCGTCTAAAATTTCTTTTTCTCTCGACAGCATTTCCATGTAGAAGGGGATTTGCATCACGGTAATGTGCAGATAACCTTGTGAAGCAGGGAAATGGTCTCATTAGTGATTTCATGTAAAAATTCGTTGTTATTTCAACCCACTGAGTAGTGCTCCAGTGGTGATCGCTGCCCTAAAATATGCAAAATTAATAGGGTGAACATCAGTAAAAACAGTTCCAGAGACATCCAACCAACAAAGACAGAAATGAGTTACAGATAAAAATCTGTGACATTTGACTGTTCTTTTTCCCTGCCTGATTTATCTATAATTCAGACTGCTTAACTTAACTTAAATACAGATACCATAGTGGGAGTATTTGTTAAAGCACTAAGCTGACAAGTACAGAGCACCGGCCATTATTTCTGTTGGAGAGTCAGAGGTTTGTGCTATTCATTTTGTAGCCCGACACTCAGCACCACAATTCCTTGAATTCCCAAAGCTTTTCATACGGCTTCCTCAAGGACAGCTATCATGTCTTAGCTGCTGCAGTGACAGATGGGATACAAAGTGTCATGTGATGGATAACGCTGGAGCCACAGTACTTAATCCTTCTAATACTAATAGCGGCATTATCATAGAGATTTATGAGAATGTCAGTTCCAAGTTCCCAGTTCCATTCATGGGTTTTTAAAACTTCAGCTGCAAAAAACATGCATCCATCCCATTAATTCTAATTATCATGGTTCATCTTCTCAGCAGTTTTGTACTCCGGAACCTTTCAGTGCAAATTAACGTACCAAAAAAGTGTATTAATTAATATTTGTAGCTTTTAATTTCTGCAAGAGTGTTGTCTGGAAGCAGCTGGCAGTACAGGGCCGCTGCTATTGAATCTTTGCCAAACAAGTGCAGATGTAATTTTGTTATCTCTTGCTTAGTCATTTACGCAAATTAATTTGAACAATTAGCCTTTTACTGGTCCTTCATGAATCATGCAAAAGGGATCTGCCAAAAAATTGCTAGTTGACAGAAAAGAATTGGTTAACATTGTAAATCTTACAAAAAGGTATTACTATGTTTGGGATAAAGTACAACTTCAGGAAAAATTGCAGAGATTTTTTTGTGTGTGTGTGTGTGTGCGTGCCTTATCTATTCTACTTTACACTGTTGGTTGTTATGGAGAAAAAAATCTAAAAGAAGAGTAAGCAGTAGAAATTTGGGAAACTTGGTTTTGGATGAGTACCAAAAAAAGTTAAGTTTCTTTCCTAAAAGTTGTCTTGTCTTCACTGCTTGCAAAGCTGTGATGGGTTTCTTAGGAGAGGAGGTCCATGGTAAGGTTGGGCACTACAAAGGAGCCGATTAGCTCATCCTCTGAAAAAACATGGAAATCTTCAGTTTCTTTTGACATCATTCTGAAGGAATGTTCTAAAGGACTGTTATCTTACCCAGATGACTCTCCCCTTAGCAACACAGGCTTCCATGTGGAAATTGCAGCCTTGACCTAAAGAGATGCTGGGGTTTATCTTCAGGTACCTCACAACACACCTAGGGACTAAAATTTTTATTTAACTCAGGTTGAAAATACCAGCCCATATGTGAAGGCTAGGTTTGAATGACAGTAAATTCAGATGTTTCAAAGAATTGTATCACTGCTCTCCTCTTAAATATCAAATTTATTTTTAGTCAGATAGGCTGGATAATCAAGCTGACCTGCAAATGACACCATCGGAGACTTTGAATAATGCTGTGAAATGAATGAAAATCTATCTTATTTGTTGTTAGTGTAGAGTATGTACTCTCTTAATTTTTTTCCTTCAAAAATTTTATATATCCTTTTGGTTTAAATTGTATTGTGTAAATCTGATCTTTGTGATGGAAATTTCTAAGCATTACTCAGGTGGCTTTTATGATATGACCGTGGCATCACAGCCAAGTTAATTTTTCCTGCCCCTACAATTTCACTGTTGAGACAGTTCCTGTGATTTTGCTACGTGACTGAAAGTGCTGTAACGTTCTCTAGTTGAAGAAAACAGAAATCATCCTAATGCCCTGTTGCATTCAGAACCTAGTGCATTGGAATGCCACTGCTGATATATTTAAGTAAAATTTTGTCTAGCCACTTCTCCTCCTCACCCATCTCTACACGATGAAGGTGCGCTGTCGCTGCTGCCACGCAGCAGATCAGTCCACTAGAAGAGGTAAAGCTCTTGGGGCTTTCCTGGGCACGAGCAGGACCTCTAATCCTGAGGATGGAGCAGGACCTCCAATCCAGAGGCTTTCCTGAAACGTTGGCTATAGCTGGGAGAGTGACTTCGGCATTAAATCCTTGCTTTATGGAAAACACACTCAAGCTCAAACAAATGCTGACTCTCTGTTGGTTGAGCCAGACAATCCTGTGCAAATTCCATCACTCCGGCAGGGTAAGGTATGGGTCCTTTTCGCTCTAATTGTTCTTTACAAGCTGCGATTTCACAGTCTGTATTGTTATTTCCATTTGTCCATTTGATTGCGGAGAGAAGAGACCAGATGTTGTGTGACAAATCATAGATATTTGCAATCTGTTGGAATTCTTATAAATTGTACTGGGGATCATTTTCTGATAACTGATCCTGCAATCACTTATGCACGTGCATCACTTAGACCATGAGATGTCCTATTGAAGATTGTGGATCTATTCATACGCTCAAATTAAGGACGCATCATGCACATTTGTGTAAATGTTTGTGTTGTGAAATATGCTGATATTTAGAACTTGCCCGTCAGATTCACCATTGCATTAACTTCCATTTAATCAAATCACGTATTATTATTACACTGCAAAACTTGAAATAATTTAATGGTTTTTTTATTATAATAGGATATGTATGGCTAAAAATTTGGCTGTAGTATATTCTGTGGCAGAGAGATCCAATTCTGTTTACTGATTTGTAATTCGCAACAAGTAGTTCCTTCAGTAAAGTGCTTCAAACCCAACCCTGTTATCCATCTGTTTTTAGGGTCTATGGCTAATCAAGGAAGTGGTCTCTCCCTGACACACTGAGAAGAATGAAGTTAGCTCCTCTGTAATTGAAAGTATCAGTAGTAAACTTGGCTGGAGCTTGATTAATGGTATATTAAAATCAGAGTCTTCATGGTGAGTGCTAGATAAGGAGTTTTGGGCAAATTACTTGGTTACTGGGAAACCTTTAAATTTTAATCATGGAGACACTTCAGCATCATTAGGAACTGAAAAAGACAATGGGCACAGGGAGGAAGTTATGTGAATTGATGTGCTTTTCAATCTCTTCGTCTGTGGTGATATTGAGTGATGCATGGTCTGCAATCGAGAATCCTCTTGCTCCCCATGCCTTTGATTGCTGTTGTTATAATTTAATATTATACAGTTCTTTATGATCATGGAAATCAGAAGAGTTAGTTGCAAAAGATGGAAGGTTTTAGTATAAGAAAAATTAGTTCAACATCCTGGTTTCTCTATGCTCTTTGCCTGAGCAGCAAAATGGAAGGATGCTGTAACTCTTATTTAGAAACAGAGGAAGTACAGAAACAGCTTCTTTTACACACATTTGTGGTTTAATGTGATAATAATTTTATGAATCTCAAGCAGACATTATTTAAAAGTCCATTCTTGTCTAGTGAGGGCGTGCATACCTGTAATGTATATGGGTGCATGTATGTAATATCTATGATGTATCTATATTGGTAGAGATGTGAAGTGCTATAATAGCACTTTATGAGGATACATATGGAATGTAGATGTCTCTCCTGGGTGACAGATCCAATTCAGACAAGTGCTAATAAAACTGATACACTCAACTCCCGCAGTCACATCTTTTGTTTCTGCCTGGGATTTTGAAGCGGCTCTAAGGATGTCAGGCTTTCGGCTCCGATGTCATTGAATAGACTAGAAATACACATCATATTTGAAGTGACAGCATGGGCTATCAAATTCAGTCCTCAGTTTTTCCAGGCAAGCATACAATGGAATTGTGCTCATAAAGTGACCAAATTCTAATTTAAAGTCAGGTCATTTGTTTGCCTACTATGGGAGAACCTCTCTCCTGCCTGAAGATGCCATTTAGACATATTCTTCTTATAGTCCAAATTTATCTGTAGCCAGTGAATGCCTGTTCATATTTGCGTCAACGTTGTCTAGTGATTTAAAGTAGTTTTAACCCCAGCCTTCATTCATTTTACTGGGCTAAATAAATGACTTTTTATCATTCTCAGCCCTTAAGAGAGTTTGGACTTTTGCCTGAGTACCCCTTTTCCATACTTTGATGAGTTTTCCTTTTTTGTGAGAACAATCTGAAGCACTAGGTCATCCCAATGTAGTGCCAACATGGGCTTGTACAACAGTATGAATATTTTCCTGTCTTTAATGATGACATTACTCCTTCCCTATCTGAAGATGTACCTACTGTTTGTGTTCATGTGTGCTTTGTATTGCTGGCTTATAATCAGCATATTCTGAAATCTTTGCCTTCCTCTTCCATTTCCAGGCAATAAGCTTGAGCTGTTAGCAAAAATACTGATTGTTCACCCCTAAAGTCCTCAACTTGTGGTTTTGTGTTACTAAATGTTATCCTACTTCTGTCATTGCAGTTCCCAGATCATTTAATTTACCTATAGTCTGATATTCCTTTGGGTTTGCAATGCCTTCCAAATTCATGTCATGAAAAAAATGTAATTGGTATACTAGTATTCTCTGTCAAATTAATTATCAAAACTGTTAAATAAAATCAATTCTGACACCTAGGCAACTTGGGATTAAAAACGATTTGTCCAAAGTCACATTGGAGTGCTGTGAAGAAGATGGTCTAAATCCCAGTGTGTTCTCTATATTAAAGAAACATTCATTTTCTTTCTAAAGGAAAATTTACTAGGAAACACGTACAAGAAAGCTGTAAGCTAGGAAAAAGTTTCTTTCTAGCAAAGGCAGAGCTTGCTGCAACAAAACTATTTGCAGAAAACAGAACTTCTTTTTGCAGTATATGCATCGGTTATTATAGGAGAAGCTTGTTGTACTTCGGCTGGAGTTACTGCTCATGCCAAACGAAATTCTCAACCTGTTTTGCTGGCCAAAAATTTAGTGCATAAGGCATTCATATAAGATGTAAGATAAGTGAATCCGCATTGTTGGCCTCCAGAAGGTACAGTACCAGTCTACAACCAGGACTTCTTGTTGTGAAGACCTGTGACTCTTCTCTTGGTTCCTTACTGATGCAGAATAGAAAAATTCTTAAAAAAAGAGTTTTCATGGAGCAGGGAACGATTTTCCATCCAAAATAACTAAGGGCTGGAGGCTGAATTCTGGCCACAGAAGAGAAAATGTCAGACCAAAAAGTGAAGAAACATATCCTGGTAGAGTTGTGCTTTTTTTTTTTTTTTTTTTTTTCTTTTAATAGATGATATGTACTTAGGAATTGAGAATATTAGAACAAGTCCTAGGGGGATATGGATTTAATGGAAGGGGACGAAGTTGTTGTGGAAACATATCGTTTATTAAATTTTCTAATTCAGATGTTTATTATATGATTTATGATGACTTAAGCTTATTATGCACCCCCTTTTAATTTGTCACATAACGATTGTGCATATGCATGCAGCCATGCTGTGAATGAATTTGTATATTCAGGGCAGATAAAATGCTAGAAGAAGCCACTCTGATCAACTGATCTGCATTTGTTTACCGTGCAGCTCTTTAATTTCAACCAGTATCAGGTCATTCTGTATAGACATGCTGCTATAGAATATAGGTATATTGTCTACGCAGCACATATTTCAGAAACCTTCTTCCTGTACAGGATTTTTAAAAGTAGCACTGTATAGTATTACATTGATTGTTGCGTGTACATATGGCCAAATATAAATAGGGCCATATTCCCAGTGGCATATAATGTCCTGTGAGTTCAGACACCTCATTTTACGTTTACATAGTCTAATTACGAGATTAAAACTGGAGAAAAATGTGAGGCCTATAAAAACGTAATGCTTATCTAATGTATTTTAGATTTGCCTTATCAGCCTTGCTGAAGAGTAGTCTGTGGGTGATAGGCTTGGATTATTTATTGGGTTCAGATTGTTAATACAGCAAGATGTATGAAAAGTTGACATGAGAGCCTGCATTGCATTTCAAAAGTGCAGTAAAAAGCTCAAGTATTCTTAATTACCTTTGCAGTCCACTGCGTCGCTGAGCCTGGAGGACACATGGAGATTACAGAGGTGTCTAAGCACTGACATGTGCTTGACTGCTCTGTCTCGCAGCCTCCCAGCCTGTGTCCCATGGCAGTGTGTCCCTGAGCCACCTCTCACCCCAGCCCAGCACAGAGGAGGCTGCAGAGGATGTTTTTAAAAGGTGTCCGGGACCTCAGATTGCTCATGTTCAAGGGATGCTCAGCAGGTTCTGAACTTCTGCCTGGTGGGAAGGGGCAGGGCTGGAAACAAGGGGCCAGTCCATGGCATTACACCAATTCATTTTCTAAAACCATGCCTTTTTTATAGTTATGGTAATTCACAGAGTGAAGCTCATTTTTTCCTTTCTCTTTTCTTTGCTTTTTTTGGCCCTCTCCTCTCCTCTCCTCTCCTCTCCTCTCCTCTCCTCTCCTCTTCCTCTTCCTCTTCCTCTTCCTCTTCCTCTTCCTCTTCCTCTTCCTCTTCCTCTCTCACACTTTTTAGTTATATATCTCTGAATTTCTTTCTCTGTCATTGTCGCCACAACACTGGGAGAGGAGAAAAATCAGGAAAAGATTCTGATTAAAGACCCGTCATAAATTAATGAACAAAAGTGCAATCTTAGCACTTCATGCTAGAATGGAACATTTTAAAAAATCATGAAGTGAAACATAAGAACACTAGAAAAGTTTGGATTGGGGTAAAAAAATTATTTGGAAGACCGTGTGCTAATCAACAGCAAATGTAGGAATCAGTTAGGTTGATAGGGCAGTGAATGACTTGTAGTTTTTATACTGGAGTTTTTCAATCAGCAGTTTCTGAGCATGGTTTCTCATTATGATAATGATGATGGGATTAATTATCACCAGGAGAACAAGTGATAATGGTACTTTGAACTGTATTTGTCACCATATGGCACAGGCTATTACTTGTTTTTACATTCTTCAGGACATGTGTGCATCGAGAGGTGCTGACTTTCTCACCTGTCGATGGGCTACAAGGGGATGTCAAAAGTGGACTAACACGGACTGGGCAGGATGGCTGCCCTTTCACAGAGCCGTCACCTGGCTGCACTAGAGTATCACCAGGAAAATCACTGAAATTATCCCTTGGGAATAACGTTCAGCTGCAGCAAATGCTTTAAACATGATGTTTCAGTGAAAATAGGTGATTACCTTCTAAGAAATAGTATTTTTGCATAAGTCAAATTTCCAAAGGCCGCTTGCAAAGCTATTAGCAAATTAAGAAAGTTTATTTCAGCCCATGCTGGCGAGAGAACCTAAAGCAGAGTGGTGGGCAAAGCAAGGCAAGCTTGCGCGGCTGCAGTGAGCAAGTGCACTTCTCACCACTGGGAATAAATCCGTGAGTTTCAGCCCGTTTCCCTGCTGCAGAGGCAGTGTAGGGTGGCTGGCTAGAGTGGAAAGCAGGCTAAATACTGACCGTGTTGAGGCTTCCATCTATCCTGTATCCAATGAATATTTTAGACGAGTATTTAAACAAAAGGGAAAATGTAAGGAGGCCACTAAGAGTTACTGGGAATTAGAAATTCCTGATGTGACCCTGCTTTCACATAGCATATCCAGCTTTACAGCCAAAGTGTTCCTAAATCATGGACATAACATATGGCTAATTCTGAAAAGAGCTAAATTTCAACTCTCCTGTACATACCTGACAAAAAAAAAAAAAAAAGAGAAATTGGTTCTGTGTACAGTTTTATTATATATCCACTATTTATGTGAATTCCAGAAATAAATTATTTTTAAGGACCTTACCAGGACAATTTTTTTTGTCCTTCAAATGAATGGTTACCCATATAGGAGAATGTGCTCCTGAACTTATTTCCTTGCAATTAAATTTATTCAAGGGATGTGTAAGCAGCTTCTAGTGCTATTTAGTATCTCTTACTATACTAACTAATTAACGTGTAACTGACATACACGTACTCAGCTTTCATAATGTTATCCTATTAATAGGCAATAACTACCTCAGTAAATCAAAATTATATGCCTACTTATGACAGTAAGTTTAGAACCCTCCTGCCTAGAGACTTTACTTTGATTGATTCATTAAATATTGCATTGTCGTATGAAGATCTGTGGGAGAAACCTTGTGAGCAGCTTTGCCTTTTGTTTTACATGTAAAACGTTACACCAGTGTCTCACTGAAGAAGTAAAAGCTCTACAAAATGTCTTGTGTAAGTGGTGGGCATTGCACACATCAACAGTCTGCCAGGAGTGTGCCTGACCATTGTCTGTAGGCAGGGGTGGGCTGTCCTCCAGGTAGGGCTGGAGAGGGAAAGAGGGATGTCAGAACAATATGTCACTTCCCTAATTTATGAGACGATTTTGCAGAAAATTAATGGCCCCGTTGGGTCTATCCAAAATCCAGATGGTGATTTCATAAAAGGTACTGGAAGCTTCATTACAGCTGAAGAAATAAAATATCTCCAAGATATTTTGGAAAAAAAAAAAGAAAGGCAGCTTTCTTTTGCAAAAGCAAATGCCTCTGGAGGAGAAACTTAAGTGCTTAATTCTCAGGAAGATTCACGAAGTCCTGCTTTTCCCATGGCCCTCCCAGTCAGAATGTCAGAACGATATGACAACCCTCAATTTTAGGTCACAGATCAAACTTCAGTAGAAGAAATTTTCAAACTACTCTTCTTAGTGTGAAGCTTTCCATTCCAGCTATTCTAGACAATTTTGCCCTCTTTCTCAGTACCGAATAAAAAATGTACTTGCTATTTATGTTTAACAAATATGTAGATTTTAGTGCAATGAAATCACTCTATAGAGAGATACGTATTAAGTACTATATTATTTCTTACAACTACATTTCTCCCAAACTTCCAGATGTACAGACAGCTTCACTACTTAAACATTACATTTGGTAACTATTCCAGTATTTCTTATATGTTCAAATTCACATTTTTGCCATTTTATACTCATTAAACTCTAGCAGACGTTGCACAGAGTGCTGATTACATGAAGATACCTTGAATAATGAAGGCCAAATTTACAGGGTGATTAGTTCATGGGCTTGTAGGTGGGTAACTGAAGGGATAAGAGGGATTGGGAAGGCAGATGGTTAGTAAAATATCTTATTCCAGTAATTTAAATGGTTTTATGCAGAAAATGAGAACAAATTACAGTGACAGAGCAATAGTTCTTTACCTTTCAAATGTAACAAGTTAGAAAATCTTTAAATATTTTTTATTGCTCTGGTTTCTAATGTTTCTTTAACTTGGCATTTATTTATTTACAGTTTACTTTCTATTTTCAGTATTTTTGTCTGGTGTTGAAGGCTGTTCATTGTGAAATAGAATAAAATCAGGGAAATAAATTATGTAAGTTGCATTTCAGGTCACAGTGAGCCTCTGCTTATGGGAAACTTTTGTACAATGAAGTGTGTTGGCCCTGAGCTTACTTCTACATAAGGAATTTTGGGCTGTAAAAAAAGCTACTCTAAGGACAAGAATCCAACACAATGATTATTTTTTACTTTACTGTGGAAGTCTATTTTTTTGTCACTGTGTTAACCTGAAAAAGATAAAGATACATCTTCTTTTTCCTTTAAACTTTTTCCAATCATTCCTTTTTAACTCATTCCTATAATAGTCTGTTTTAAGCCAACAACTCTGACAGCAAAACCTATGAGGGTTTTCAAATTCAATAACCAAGACTGGAAAGAAGGCATCCCTCATCTCAACTTTAGCTGAGTAACTGCAGATCCTTAACATTACCCTCTACACTGGAGGTCTTCAAAGTCATCAATCTGTTGGAAATATGCTGACAGCTCAGAGTGGTTCTGTAGTGCCTAAAATGTGCTGTGCTGCTCAAAGTGTGTAGCGTTCTTAGATCACTTTGAAAGAGATGACTTATGGGGCAAAAGGTTGAGCTTTCTGTTTCCGCAGCACCTTACACGCGCGGTTGGTAGCACGGCGTGCACGGTCCCGACGTGCTGCGCACGGGAGACCTGCGCTCTGATGGAAGCGGCACGATTCTGGTCCATCTCTCCAAGGTCAGGAAATGCTAGATGGGAGGATGAAAGTGCAAATGCACTGGTCACCAGTAGAAGGATTTTAAGAATTCGTAGAATATAAACCTAGCTCCAAACCTGTCCATTCTCTTTCTGGTCCTCCTAACCACAAGGACCACTTTCAGCATTGTCATTTTCCTGACGTAGAAATATTTTGAGATGGTTTCAACAATTGCTATGTGGATTGTCTCACAATGGCCAGAACTTCAGGGTTACCATTTCCCTGCCAGACCTGCCTTTCCCATCCTCCTGACCTGGTTTTTGCTAAACTCCCAGAGCACTTGTGGAGCTACAGAAATTTCTCTGGAATAAAAACTTGCCATATTTTTCAGTTAGAACGGTCTCTTTTTTGTTGTTCTGCTAAAATAGTTTTCAACAATGTTAATAATTACAATAACTTCCCCATATAATATCAATATTTTCAGCTATGCCAAAGGAAGTTGTGTACAGGTGCTCACAATAGAGCGATTATATGAATATATTGTGATTATTGATCTTTTTACGCTGGTGAATTAAAAAGGTAGCAGGATGTTTATATGCTTTTATTCCATTGTGTCTCTAGCATATGGTGTTGGTCTTTTCAGGGTAATAGGAAAAGGTGTTTCACTCAGAGCTTATTCGTTTTCATATAGCAAAGTATTTAAGTTCCCCTCCGGGAGGAATCTACTAATGATTCTTATTAGTGCACCCTGCTACAAGAAAATTAGGTATGTATACAGACAAGATTTTTTTGTTTGTTTGTTACGTGCTAAACACTGCACGTAACACTTTCTGTGGTAGGTTTCAAACTAAGGTGCTGGTTGTTTTCCCATTAATAGTGAAAGACCTCTAGGTACTTATTTCCAGTGCAAGATACTTTGTTTTTCTTATATATATGTGTGCGTGTGTATTTAAGTAAAGACAATATTGCCTCTTCTCCAAACATTATTTGCTATAATAAGGAATAGACTGATAGTTTTTTCATCAAGTATAGTCTGTGACACTTGGAATTTCTTTCCTATGCAAGGAATCCTCTAGGAGGAACATCCTTCGGTGGTCGCCTGGTAGAGATGGAGCTCATGGCAACAGAAAGAACTGTCCTGTGTGAAATTCTGTCCATGATTGCTCCAGGTGAATTTGGTTGACAGCTTTATATATCAATCTCATGTCAAAATTGATTGCTTGGTTGAAACGGAGCCGGATGAAACAGGGCTTCTATCCTGCAGTAGTGCTTTGGCTGAGGGAGAAACGTTTCTGCCGAAAGCTCACCTCTTCTATGTGTCACGGTAGAGGGCGACACACTGAGGATTTTGCGTGAGAAATGCTGGGTGATACCAGAGGGAAGCTGCTACGGAACTGTTTTCCTCAGCAGAAAACAGGCAGGCTGTGTTAGCTGCTCCTTACCTCTAAATAAAGGTAAAATCCTCATGACCAATGGAAGAACCAGAAACACAGTTCCAGCTCTTGAGAGACTAGGGACAGCTAAGAGCATCTGAGGGGCCCAGAGCTACCATCCACTGGCATTGCCACCCAACCATGCAGAAACTGGCATGGTAAGGAGGCATTCCCATAGACAATCGTATGGGCATGTTGGGAAAAGCGCTAAAGAGATGCTGATGAAGTTACCATGGAGGGATTTTAGCTTTCATTCAGTGAGATAACACTTCTGATGGGTTCTTTTTCTCCTAACAGAGTTTTCTTTCCTGTGTTCAGAGTCTCGGTGCTTTTTGCATGTTGTGTGTTAATGCTCTGCAGGTTCCCTAGGGAGCATGGTGGTTCTGGATAAGACTGCAAGATTAGTTTCCAGAGGAACCTCTGTCTATTTGTGCCCGCTTCTTTCTCCTGTCAGCATCGTCTGACATAGGGGTTGTGCACATAGTTGGCAGCCGATCTTCATTAACTTTGTCTTCATTACATCTCTTCAGATTATTTGCATGTGAATTCTTAGGCCTCAAAATGCCACCAGCTAATTGCCAGTTTGAAAGGAATGTTAAGTTTCTTCATAAAAGTGATGGTAAACAGGATGGCAATACTCTTTTCATGTAAAAATTCGAATATATATTAGGACTTGTCATAAAAATGTCTTTAGAATGCAAGACAACAATTCAACATGCAAATTTAACGTTTTTCCCTTCTGGATATTACACTCATGATGATGATCTTCGCTGTAGTACACGATCACCTGCTCCTTTTCCATCAACCTAATATAATGATATTGACTCTTAATTGTGTCCATTTTTAGCTTGAAAAACAATGGTTTCTTCTGTACTTTAAGAAATCACAGGGAGAGAGAGAGTGATGTAGATTAAGTATTATCAATTCCAAACTCTACCATTTAGACCTGGAGCTGATTAATGTTTCCCTTGCAAATATTTGAAGGGGATGCATTCTGATGTTTCTCATGTTAAAGAATAAAGCTTGTCATCTAAAAGTCATGTAAGTCAGCTGGATACGCAACCAGCATGAAAACGTAGTGGGGATTGGTTCTTTAAACACCTTCAACTACATTGGAGTCTTCTGCCTGATAAATTCCATCACATACCAATAATTTTAGGCATACTGCTTAGGTTCAATACTTAGACTTCACTTCTATTTCCTTTTTTTTTTTTTTTTTTTTTTTTTTTTTCACCCCCTTTTTCCCTGATGGTTTTTTTTTTTTTTCTTTCTTTTCACCTCCTTTGTCTCTGATGGTTTTGTCTTTAGTTCGTCTTTGGTCATCAAATGTCTTTTTGTTACAAGGTGCCTTAGACCAATGCCCTGGTCCAGCAAACCCACATATGCATTTTGGGCCAAATTCTGACTGCCTTAGGTTTGAAGTCAGTTAGAATTCCTATGCATAAGACAAGTATGATTTTATGTCCTCTGTATAAGGTCATACGGATGATGAGTGGTTCTGATATGTTAATATTATTCTCCAGATCAGTGGATCTTCTCCACCAGGAGCTACAATGTGTAAGTGACACACTTGCACTGCAGGAGTAGTGGTTCTGACCCCAAGTCTCCGGAATATTAGTTGCTTTGCTGCAATACCTTTGGGCAAAACCATTCAACCATATCGCAAACAGCTTGCTTTAAGACTGGAGCACATACTGTTTACTGTATAATCCTTTCTAATGCTCTATTTTTTTACTTTTTTTTTTCTTGAGAAAAGATTAAAGAACAGAATTACATTGGAACTGGTGGAGGCATGATCCATGCCCCCTTGATTATATGGAAACATTAAAATATCATCAGCATGTTAATTTTATCAACTGAACTGTATGAGATTTATTCATATCTCTTATCTATTACATTAGTCTGGAAATACAATTTATTCTGATGGTGGGAATGTCAGACAGAGAGACCGAAAACATCTGGACTTCTTAATATGAAACAAATTTTCTAGGATGTATATTGCCACTTTAAAATTAATTCTGCTAATAAGGAGGCAGAAGTTTCATAGCCTATTGATCTTTCAAAAGAGGGCCCCAGCCCTTTATTGGGATAAACCAGGTAGATCCTAGGAAGGTTCCTTTAGGGATTTGTAGTTCACATGTCTTCTGTTACATATTTGAATATCAAATACAATAGATTATTTTAGCATCCTAATATAAAATACACAACAGCAGATAAAACCCAACCATCGCAAACTACAGGATTAATAAAAATCAATGAAAATTCTCCTAGAAAAACAACATATCTTAAACATTTCCCAGGTCTGAATTGGTGGATTTTCTTCCTAAACACGTAAAATCAATATTAATTAAAAGCAACCATAAAAAAACCCCTAGCCCACTGAAAGACAGTTTTCATTTAAAAAAATATATTGCATTACACAGGCTAGATTATCACAGAACCTTTTCAGCCACAGAGGAGCGTGAGTAACATTTCTCCTCTGATTCCCTGATATTTGGGGGGCACTTGTGCTGGGGGGCACACGGAAGCAAAAGACATACCTGCAGCTCTGTGCCCGCTCGGCACGCTCCCATTCCCATTTTACTCGGAGCACCAAGGAAAAAGCAGAGCAGTGATCTCTAATTCAAAATATCCTTTTCAGCCTGCTCCGGGATGGCTGCATGGATACATGGCTTCCCCTGGAAGTTCCAGCCTAGCCCCTAGCAATAACTTGATAATTGTTCTGGGAAGAGACTCAGCACAGCTATCTTATGCACAAGTAAACACGCATCTATAAGATTAAGAATTATATGCCAGGTCTTTGACACAAACATCAGTTATGCCAGATGCAAATAATTTATTCTTTGTCAGTTCAAATATACAATCTTGTTTGGACGGCTTAAATTTATCCTGGCACCAAAATACGGCAAGCGATATTATTTAAGTGGGGCGTTAGAACCAGGGATATGCATCTCAGATGACCCAAAAAGTGGAAGGAAAACGTTAGTTATGTTTTCTGAGAGCAACTCATCACCGTTATGCAATAATAGCTGATGTAATAACTTATCCTTCTTGTGCAATAATATGACATCAGATGTTGGGAGACGTATCCTCCTCGACACACGACATCACCAGGCATTTTCAGGTGCCATTGCTGTCACTGTGATAACCCTTAGGAGCAAAGGGGTTGCTTCTCCTTTGGCCTCGTTTGAAAGACAAAGCAAGTCACCAGACAGGCACGCCTTTCTTCTTCTGTTTTGACTTCACTAATTTCGTTTTGGGGGTTTTGGTAGCTCTTCCATCAGAGCTTTTGGATATTGGGGGTCATAAATAAAAGCGGCATTTACTTTTGAAATGCAAAATATTCAGTTGAGGTTTTCCAAAGCAAAGCAAAGCAAAGCAAAGCATACAGAGACAGAGCAGGAGAGAAATTACGGCAGCTGCTATTACAGAACCGCAATTTTGATGAGATGAAGCTGGGTCGGATGCTCAGTTTGCTCGGGATGCGAAGAGGTTGCTCAGATGTCGCCTTCGCTTTGCAAAACAGGAGAACATACTGATTCAGTTCAGCAAAGATGTGTGGAACCACTTAACTTTATGCACAGCGAGTAGTCTAGTGTGTAAAGTTAAATGTATCTTCGAGATTAAGGCCTCCGGCTTTGAATAGTACCTTAAACCCTTAGTTTATGTTGGGTGAGACTGTCAAATAATTTGTTCCCATGCCATCAGCTGAAAATTCTACTCATTTTATTGGAGCTCAGCTTACATGGATTTACTGGACAACAAAATAAGTGAAATTTAAGACGCACATCTCAGGCCGAGTTCATAACGGCCCACATTTCCAATAACAAAACTAGCAGTGACAGTGATATATGGCTTTTTTTATGAGACCTGATAACTGATGGATATGTGATCTTATAAATGCTTAGACAAACTAATGCACATAATTATATTTTCCATTTGAAGTCTATTGCTAGGCATTCTAATACAATATCATTAGTCGAAATGGCCACAATGATACAGCTTGGGCAGTTTGTCACAGTAATTACGGGGTGATTATTTTTGACTGGAATAAAGATTTCAGTTTTAGTATGGTAGAAAGCATAATCACAAATTAGAAACAGTCTCAGAATAAAAACATATCAGGACGAGGGACTTTAAATATGGATTATAGTGCAATTCTAAAACAATTTCTTTAAAAAAGTGCACTCATTTGGCTGAATGTGTGACTTTATACCAAGTTCCTGCCCAAAAGGATGACACTTACCTAATTAACAGTTCCAGTGTGTAAGGTTTTTATAAAAGGGAAAATCTGGGCATCATAAGGAAGGCTTGTCTTATAATTTACCTAACTGCTAAAATAGGCTTTCTTTTTTCAATCGACAAAAAAATAGATCATTTGTCTTCACCGTTTTCAGGATGGTTGATTAAAGTAGACAGTGTCCTAACATCTGTATTGAAAACTATATTAATCAATTGATTAATCACGAGGCATTAATCAAAATCTTCCTTAAGTGTTTTAGTTTTGGAGCAGCTCTTAGTATTTTCTATCAGATTCCTTTTAAGGTGTCCATTATAAAGATTAAATTTGGGTGGTAAATATTGAGGGGTTGAAGCACATGTGGCTTTCCGCTTGAAGGTCACAGCCATTGCTCATTAGTGTTACTTTTAATGGGATAAGAAGCAAAAGTTTTTAATATGTGACTACATCAATTAATCAAATACACATTTGATTTCCTTTCCAGTAAGCAGTCCATATTTTCAGCATGTGCAAAGAAATTTCTAGTGATCTAAACCCTTGAATACTTCAGGCTATGCTGAAGAATATTCCGTGTATTAAAGTAACTTAAATTGTACATGTGGATATAATGAACTGGTGCACTGACTATAATACAGTAAATTATTCTCCGCTGTTTTCAAATATTCTGCTTTACAAAAATCTGTTTAAAGGTATCCTGGTAAATTTTCATTAAGGCTATATTTAAATAATCTCATTTTTTCCCATAAAATAAGTGTAAAACTTCAGACAACTGGCACAAAGAGTTTTAGAATGACAGAAGTTATTTTGAGTATTTAGTTGGTTCAAGTGAACCATAGAGGACCTATGCAATGAAGCTGATCATCTGAGAATTTCACTCTGTTTCTTTGTGCTCATACGTATTTGTTTTTCCAGTCTGAAACATTAAATACCGCTACTCAAGTAAATGTATTTTGTGAAGCGTCGATTACAGTACAGAAGAAAACCACTGATTACACATCTCTTCATGTACTTAAAAACGTTTCTTCATCTTGCAACACCTTTGTAAGTGATTCTTTAAGAAAGATTTACTGAATCCTCATTGTGCCTGCTCTTATGACAGACTAGAAATACCTACATTTCTACTGAATGCTTTTTCCACAGGGGGAAAAAAAAAAAAAAAAGAAGGAAACACCAAACCCAGGCATACATTATTTGTCTTTATTTGGATTTTCAAGTATACCAAAAAATGTGCATCTGGCATTCCCATCACCTTTGGCAAAAGTTTAAAGAAACAAAGAAATCAAAGCACAGCAAATTAAATCCTGCAGCCCCTTCTCTGTGCCTGAAGAAGCTGCCGTAAAAAAACTCAAACACTCTTCTAGGTAGTCTTATTTTTGTTTCTGCCCGTAGATTACCAACTACTAATTTTATAGTGCTCCTAACCATTAATTTTTAAGGTGAGGTATTCACGTTGAACAAAGTACAGACAGAGGTCTATTAAATCAACAGCTCGTTATTGACGTGAACGAGAGCGGCCCCTGGGACCGAGCAGCCCCAGGAGCCCCTTTGTGCTGGTGACTCCGGCAGGAGACCCTGCCTGGCCTTGAATTTTGGTCTGTGGGGACAGTGGCAGGTGGAGGGTCCCCCCGGGAAGCCCATCCCAACCCAGGGACGGGGCACCAGCAGGAGGAGTGGGACCGGGAACGGGTTTTCAGCCTCTGACTGGAGGCAGAGCATTTAAAGCAGCACTTCTAATCAGATTAAGGAAGCCAATCGCTACTGATTTGCACTACCTACTGATTACGTTATAATTCTTAAAAGCCGCTTTGATGTGTGTTTACCGGTTTCTACACACAGCAGTAGAGTTATTACGTATTTAAAGCCATTAAAATGCACCGGAAATTTTGTACGCCTTTAAAAATGATACTGGACTGCTTGTCATATAATTACGTGAAAGAGAAACATGTGTCTTAAAGTCTTGAAATAATCAACAATACATATTTGGAAATAAAATAAAACCTGCGTTGTTCTTCCACAGCTGAGTTCTGTTTTCATTTTGCTATTGATGGTGAAGGTTGGTTGCCTTCAGCAGGAAAGGAAATGCAATCTGCATAATTCCCATTAGTTCTTCATCGCACAAATATATACTGATAATAATTCTGTAGTGGGTTAGTTTGTGGCTAATCATCTTTATACTTAGCAGCAGGTGCTGTGGCAGCATTGGAAGAAGTGTCATGCATTTTAAAAATTACTGCTGTACAATTTATCTATAATGCACCTTTCTATTTAATAAAATTATGTTCAACAGTTCATCAGTTCAGCTCACGGAGAACACTACTGTGATACTGGCACGTAGGTTTTATCACTGTTTTATTACCAAATGCCACTGGTTTCCTTTTTTTTAAATGGAAACATGGTCCAGAGAAAGGAGCCCTTGAAATATGTGCATAGAGTCAGTAGCGCCTACAAGCTGTTCTGCATTTTAGATTACGAAGAAAATATAAATGAAACAGTTTCGGACCGCTCTGACTATATGTGTGGGAAATAAGTTTGTCATTTAAAGCCAATATAGTTTGCTTAGGATAAACTGAGGAGGTGACTATAGGCTTATAGGGAAACAAACCTGATCACTCAACTGCTGTTGCATGGAAGAATTTGGAAAAGGGAAGATTAGAGGAATTGTCTCTTTAGAACAGACAAGACAAGACTAGACTAGACTAGCATATTTTTTTCAGTTGGAAGGGACCTCCAATGATCATCTATTCCAAAAGCTAGTGGAGTGGTCTAATGAAGCCACAGAGGTGGCCTCAATGAAGAGCCAATAACAGAGGAAGTGGAGATGCCGTTGTATGGTACTGATAGAATCATAGAACCACTTGGGTTGGAAGAGACCTTCAAGATCATCGAGTCCAACCATAAACCTATGCCAAAACCACCCCTGAACCATGTCCCTCAGCACCACGTCTACCTGTCTTTTAAATACCTCCAGGGATGGTGACCTACTGACATTTTGTGGGTGGTATGACTCAAATATTAAAATCAATTGCTATTACCCATTTCATTAAAAGGAATAAGAGAAGTTTAAAAAAAAAAAAAAAAGACAGGTATGGATGAAGTGTGGAAGTTTCCTGCCTACGAGACATTATCTGTTTAAACCAGGTGACTTCTATTCAAGAGTCTTAAAAGAACCAGGTGAGGAACTCTGTGAGCTGCTGCGGTTATTTTTAAAGATATCTTGGACAAACATTTTTCAGTAAAGCCAAGAACAAGAGGAAATATGCCTGAGAGCAAAGAAGGCAGGCTGGGGCACTGCCCTGGCTCAGTGACACAGGGACCTTGAGGTCTCCTGGGGACCTCTCCAGCCAGCTGGCTCACATGAGCCCTCACCAGAAGCTTAATGCAGTCCCCGAATTACAAAAGGGGACTATCACCCAGAGACAGTGAGCTCTGGTAAGAGGGCTTCAGGGCTGCTCTTTTATTTCCAGTGTCTGCACTTCAAGGAGGAACATGAACTTGCTGACAAGGGTTCACAGGATGACTACAAATATAAACAGCTTTGTTTGAAAATGAGCCTTACGATGTGAGGTTTAAGGAGGTCAGCCTTCATGTCAGTGACGGTTTGGAGGTGACCTGAGTGCCTTCTGAGCTGCTTTGGAATGGAAAGATACTGGCTGCTCTTTGGAGGTTTTGTTCATTTTTTAGCTTTGCAGACAGTAATATCTGGAAGTTGACGTTAGGCCACCTCAGCCTGGAATTAAGGCTTGGCTTTCCTGCACAAAGGGTGACCGAAGTCTAGATGGGTGGTGGACCATCCTTTCCTTCACATGCTTAACAAGAGCTTAATTATTTTTTTTTTAAATATATGTTTAGTTCAGTTTCTGCACAACACCGTAAGTCTGGTGTTTGCAAAAATCTAGTTGTCCTCTCATGAGTAGTCACAACTACTTTCACATGGGCTACTCTACCCCAAAAAGCAGAGAAATGCAGCTGAAACACCTTGGAAAATGGTACAGGACAGTGTGGTAGAAGGTGCTGGGTGGGCAAGGTTTTAATGAGATGGTTTTCCCCAAAGATGACCATTTTGATGGGATCTCAGTGGTGCTGAGATGAGGTTGATCTTCTCACAGCTGCTGGCAGGGATGGCGGGGATGCCCAGGAGCCTACTTTTGTGCCTCTAATGCACTTCTGAGCCTCCCAAGGAAACTCAGCTCTCTGGATCATTTATGGGGGTTGTCACAGGTCTATCAGTTGTATTGTCATTGGTCTGGTACCTGGAGCAGGTGTTTAGTAAGAAAAATGGGAACTAAAAGAAATATCATATTTATATTGGAAAACCTTTTTTTGGAGTGCCACTGCATATGGTGTCTAACAGTCTGTGTAAAGAGTTGTTGGATTTATATTCTTTGTAACTCAAAAGAGAGGGATGAATTTTCTTGGAAATCAGTTGTTGTTTAGATGATTCTGTACCATAAATCAACCACCTGACCCAGACTGATGTTTAATCTGGTGACTTTGAGCAATGGGGCAAGGCAAACTCATGCTGATGGAAGCTCAACCCACCTCAGTCCTCAGTTTTATCTCATTATATATTAAATGAGAACTTTTACTGTAACATCCACACGGGTTTTTTGGCAGGCTGTGACATCTCTTCTAAGTTAAGTGTGGACTACTTTATAGACCTTTATTTGCAGAATGGATGCTATACTGAAACTCCAAGTAAAAAGTAACTACAGCAGACGTTCTGCACAGAGAATAGTTATTCTGTCTTGAAGCGTGTTGTATGAAGATAGCAAAGGAAAGAAGTCTAGAAATGGAGCAGAGAACAACTATGCCACATTTATAAGAAAACCCCAAATATTCTTACAAGTAAAATGTTTCATATGGCTGTGTTTATGGTTATTTTTATTTATAATGTAACTCATAGGAGCCATACCAGTAATACAAGCGATGGAGCCTTCCTGTCCCTGTGGTGCCTCTTTCCTCCAACATCTTGATGAACACAAGCATTGCTCTGGATGTACTGCATGTCTGTGTGTTACTATTACTACTAGTGTTTATTATTACTATTCATAATTATTTTAGAGCGCTTAAATGGGGTTATTCCAAAGTTTGATCTAGCTCAGCATCTTCTCTGGACAAAAGAAGATGCCAACGGAAGAACCTCAGAACAGGGCAACTGTATACGATGCTGTTTTGTGCCAATTTTTAAAACCCAGAACAAAAAAAAAAAAAAGGGAGGTTTTTAACTATTTAAAATTAAAAAGAAAGAACATATGTTTAGGTTTGTGTCCTACTTCAGCCTGGAGTATCTTTCAAAATTATTGGGCCTTAGAAATGAAGACTGCAAATGAAAAAAAATGAATGCAACTTTAATAATGGCATTGCAAATGTCAGAGGAATGATAGAGCTACTGCATTTGCTATCACTGCTCCCTGACTGCTATTCTTTATTGGCATGTGTGCCTCGATTGTTCAAACTACACAATGTCTGAACATTCATGTCATATTTTTGTTATTGCAAAAAGCCTACATTTGACCTTTCTTTGTAATTGTGACACTAGTTGAATTCTGCTTTAGTTCATGGCAATTTACTAAATCCTTTGAGAGTTCACTAGTTAATTATTGCCAAGTGAATTTTTAATTTGCTCCTATGATTACATTGGTGAATGCAGTCATTAGTGGGAAATTTATTTTAGAAATTGGCACTAGAGGGAGCTAAGTAATTGTATCATTTATGTATCTGGGAAGGAAAAAAAAGAACATTCATTAAAAACTTGCTTTTTTCTGAACCTGCTGATTTTACAAATATGGCAGCTATGCCTCAGCAAATTATAAGCGATAATGAATTAGTTAATTTTCCTTACCGAAAACTGCTATGCTAAGATTATTAAATTACTGTATTTCTATTTAGTGAAACTAGCTACCAGTCAGTAAATTAGGATTTCTAGGACTCTTTTGGGAGGGGGAATTTTTTGTGACTATTATCCTTGTTTATCATTATTTTGGTCTTAACAGAATTAAAATGCTCACAGATACCCTCCCGAAGTACAAGTTTGTTCCCAAATGCATTGCAGGACAGATGGCCTTGTCTGATGCTGCAGCTTCGTAACAGGAGCCAGAGGAGGTGCCTGTGGTGCAGACCCTGAAGCCTTTCTAAGATGTGCCAAAGAAGTGTATGGACACAAGGTGCCATATTTTCCAGCCCAATGTCCACTTAAATCAGTAGAAGCCCATTTTTATTTCGTGGCATCTGATTCAGGGTGTTCATCTTCATGTCTCACAGGCTGGGCTCATGCTGGACCCCATCCCCAACTTGCATGCCATTACCTGCTGACCTGCCAGGTCTGCGGGTTCAGCCGTGGTTCGGGAGGTCCCATAATTATGCCCCAGATCACCCTGCTGCTTGTGCTCCACAGCTCTGCCCACCTGAAGAAATGGTGACTTTTTAGCGTGATATAAAACTTCTGGTTCCACGTGAAAAGCTGTTTCCTTTGAAGGCGGTTTTCGGAGGGCTCTGCCGCCCACCTGGAAGCCCCCTGTGCTCTCTGGATCATTGCTGAGTGACTTCTCACTCCCGGTTTTCTATACCTCTTAAAGGAAAAAAAAAAAAAACCCTTTATTTCACTGTGGTGGGCTGAAGGCCATAGAAAGGGAATTACTCTCCTCTGCCTTTGAGGAACACACATCTGCTCCTTCCTTTGCTTCCATAAAGCTGTCCCTAGCATCCGAACACTGTGAACTAGTACAAAGGAGCAGGTTAGTTGGTGATTCCTGTCTTGCTGACCTTCGTATCGGCTGTAAGTATGAAGCCACTGCAGGAATTGTCCTTTTCCAACAGCTGATGCTTCCTTTCTTTAAAAAAAAAAAGTCAACTCTCAATGTAGTATATGCAGTAAAGAGAAAGTAATGCAGACAATTAATATAGATAAAAATCCTGAATCCATAATGCAGCTGCTGGCCTGGATTCTTTGATAGAGGTGAGCAACATCTGCCCTTATTGTGAAATAGCATTAATAAAAATTTCTGAAACACAGTAGCTTTCTCATCCCCCATCCGTTTATTGTTTACACCAGGTGGTTTGTTTTGTTTTTTTTTACCATCATCATTTCTTCAGGCACTGAGAAGACACCACCCCCCATACCACCACCTGGAAGCAGTATTGGTTTCACCTGCTGAGCTAACCTCGTCCTGCCAGGGGGGTAATTTGTGCTACTGCTTTTAAGAGAGTCACTTAGCCCACAGTGGTTTTTTTGCATTAAGGCATGGGATCAGTATGCTTTCTGGGTTGGATTTAGTGATATGTCCTCTTTTATGAACCTACAGAGGTAAGTACAATCGTGGTCATAAATGAAGATAATATTGGGTGGTGTATTTGTGGCTTGTTTTTTTTTTTTTTTCCCAGAAGGGTGAGGATGTTCTGCTGTGCTGAATGGGTGTTTGCCATTCTTTTTGCCACTTACAAAATCTGGGTTTTTCTTACCTGTCATGAATGACTTTGCTAAATTTTTTATTTCTGTGTGTTGTAGTCCATTTCACTGTACATAATACTTTCTTGAGGTCGTTATCTGAACTGAAGTTGTCTAAAGGAAAACTCGCCATGTTTTGCAAGTAACTTTTCCAGTGTAACCTCCTGTGAAATTCTATGAGAAGTAAACACCACATTTCATGTTTTTGACACTAGATGTGTTGTTCAATAGATTAAATTAATATAAGTAATAATATTCCCAATCCAAGGCAATTTTTTTTTTCCCTTTTGTGTCGTATGCGTGTATAGGCAATTGGGAAAGTGATTTGAAGTTCTGTTGGTTTGTGTATGTTTCCCCAGTGAGTTTATTCATGCTTGGCTAGAACAAGACATCTTGCCTTACGCTTCTCGGGTGTGAACTATGGATTAGATTTAGCAGTCTGATATTATTGTACAATAACTGAGGCCCAGAACCAACACAAATTCTTTATATTCCTAATAAATGGGTTTATGTGAGTAAATATCAAGCTGTTTCTGTCCGATTCCTGGCTTTTCAAGCAAGCACAAAACTTGTGGATTTACAGTGGAGTAAAATCTGTTTCAGGAAGGGTAGTGCTCGAGGCATCTGTACCATCTGCAAAAGAGTTTATTTCTTAACCCCTTTGATTTAGCTTTATTCCATACAAAAGCTCTGTACTATGAAGGTCAGAGATTATAGGCAAAAGCAGAAGGGGGAAGAATATGATGCTTTCTAGTGTCTTTGTAGTATCAATGGGACTGGAAAAACTTTGTAGCTCTGTGTCTGCTTTGCACAATTTTTTCCAAATTTAATTGGGAAATGGGGGAATTTGGTAACACCCATTGCTTTATTTATTTATTTTAAAGAGTATATTGTGCTATACATTAAACATGACGTGCAAGTGTATGCATCGCTAAAAAAATCGTCTTTATTTCCTGGTATTACACAGGAGCACAGGGAAGGGTCGTGGTAGCTTGGACACTCTTTACAGAGCAAGGGCTAATTATGTCCTTGATATTCTGTACAACTGTTATGAACAACTCCAAAACTCATAGGACAGCTTTCTGGTGACCTAGAGATGGGAAACCAGTCAATTAAAGCTAGCCTGGGCGGGTGGTCTCCAACTGAGTGTGAAACTGGCTGAACTGCTGAGCAAAAATCATAGCAGTCGATTCTTCGAGGTGTAACCAGCAGCCAACGACTTCTGCACGTGTTGTCACCACCTGGCTGGTGGCATTGGGCGTATGCAGGCTCCTCTCAGAGGTTATCCATCCTTGCAGGCTTTCAAAAAAATCACTGGCCTGGGCCCTGAGCATGGGGGATTTGAGAGGTTTTTCTGGAGTGAAGTTGCTATGCAAGGTGGACGGCAAGAAGGAGTATGCATATGTGCCTGTTCTTTAAAGGGGGAATTTAAGCAGAAAAATGGAAGGTGTCTTGAATTTTTGGCACAGTGATGGAATGTAGAGGGCAAGATTAAATTTCAGTAGTTTAGCTAAAAAAAAAAAATTTCCTTCATAAGAGATATAAACTTACAGACTTTATACATCATTTCTGCCAGGAGAGGGAAAGAAAAGGGTAATATCAGAGGAGAAATGTTGAAGGAGGGAGAGGCAATAAGGCTGCAGTCTCATCTTTCCTTTTGCTTGCACTATTACTACTACTAGTCAGCCTGGTCACTAATGCTGTGTTACAGCACTTTGGTCACATTGTTGTTGCTGTCCTCGAAACAGAACAGCTTGGTTTTTATTGATTTAAAGCATGGGAACACAAAGCCTGATGTTGTTTCTGTATGTAATAAATTTACTAGTGATGTGTGCGTCCTGTCGTGCTTGGGAGGAGTATCCCGAAACTTTCACAATGTTATCTCACTATTTTCCTTTAAATCCTTCCTTAAAACATTTCTTTTCCTACCTTTCTGAAATGGTTAGAGAAACTTAATAAAGGTTGAGTCAGTCACATGTGTACTACTGATCGTGTACTAGAGTATAGTTTACTGGCTTGCATCCAGCTGTGCATAATCCTTGCTTGTATTTTGAAATAGGGACTATATTTTATGCTGTATTTCTACAGCACCCAATATAGTGGAGCACTAGCCCTTGTGCAAAGCTGTGGGGGCCTTGGTCGGACAAATTACCATCTGTGAACTATGAAATGTATTCAAAGTAACTAAATAGCTCTATCTATTAAATATTACTATATTTGCACTATTTAAATGCATGAAGTGAATTCAGTGATGCAAGTTTGTTTTCAGTAGTTCGAGTTAAATAGTTTCCTTTTGGAAGGGTAGATAAAGATGTAGTGAAGTAGCTGATACAACTTATTAACATATAATGATGGGTGAATCGTTTTATGATACAATAGGAATGTTGATATAATTAAGAGGTTAGGAGTTGGAAAACCAAGGTAAGTGGTGAGAAAAAGATAATTGGAAAAACTTTTGAATCTAGTTGGTTATGCATAAACACTGACATGGAAAGAAAAGCAGTTAAATAACATCAGAGCTTTTCTGAACTTCACTGAACTCTGTTGGTTTGAGATGGGGCATCGGATGGGGACACCTCTCCTGCTGACTCCTCATGGTGCCCTGCTCTTTTCTGTGGTTCTGTCTCAATTTTATGAGCAATAAAAGCATTTAAAAATGAAACTATTGCAAGATGACAACAAAAGTGTGATGCTATTTTAGATTAACCTCCCCCTTCCCATCATATTGACTTGATTCATGAGTGAGCTGTTAATTCAACCTATCTGTAGGCACTGGTAAACTTTTTTTCTACCCTGTATGCCCTGTATGTTTTGAAGGGTATTTTTAGAGCTGTGAGGGCCAGAAATATATAAGGTGGGGGATTTTGTTGTTGTTGCTGGTTTTGTAGTTTGGTTTTTTTTTCTTTTAGAGTAAGCTGAGATTCTGGGGCACAAGATGGCAGCATAAGGAAAATTTGCTAACATCAGAAAGAGCTGACTTGTCTAAACTGCAAAAATGTGAGAGTCCTGGCTATGCTTTTAAAATTATTTGAGCAGATTTAATAAGATTTCATGAAACTTCTTACTAAGACAATCTATTACTTGATCATCTTAAAAAAAAAAAAAATCAAAAAATCCCCTCCCTTTCTCAATGCCTTGGTGAACTCATATCTTATAAAGAAAATTGCTTTCTTGACTCAAACTTCTTTTTAATAAACTTCCTTGCTGGTTCCTTTCTCCTACCAATTATTTATTTTCAACTGGAGTAAGATGAACAGGAGACTTAGCCTTTATAAGTCTTTTACCCATAGCTGTTTTTGTCATAATGTGTCCCCTGTATGCCCCTTTAGTAGGCACTTGTCAGGGCACAATGTGCTGTTTGAAACAGAAAGCTAAGTTACAGCAAATTAAGCACTTCCGCACTGAATTTGGGGATGCTAGTCTGATGTTGTTTCGCTAGAAATTGCACTTTTGATAGAGCCTTTGACTTTGCTGGGTAAGACACAACAGCTCATTAGAACCCAAAATAAGAAATACTTAACCTGGTGTGGGTTTTTTTTTTGGGTATTACACTGAATGTGCTGCCACAGTGGGTATTAGAAAACCTTCAGCTGAGGCTTATACTTCTGCCCCCCCAGTGTATTTCTTTGGTATGTCTTTATGGTTTGCACACTTTGTAAGATAATTTTGTAATATCTTTGATATTTAATGTTCTATGCTTTGGAGAAATGGTGCTCTGTGTAGTCATTTAGCTTGAGAATCTGTACTCAAAAAGATCTTTCTGGGTATGCTAATGTGGCAGCAGAAATGCTCTCTGTAAGCGAGATTACAAGGTGTTCCGCTCTTGTGGAAATTACTTTGCATCAACTTTGCTTTCTAGAGCTAACCAACAAAGTCCTGTTGATCCTAAGGGAGTTTGGGGTCTCTGGAAAAATCTGTGCTCTTTCTCTGCGGTTTGTGATGCCCATCCATGCCGTTGTGGTGACAATGATCTATGTAAAAGCCAGACACAAAAGTTCTCTATTGCTTTTGGGTTTACTACTCGACCAGCCTGTGACCATCTACAATGGCTTGAAAAAAATAAATACAGCGACGGCCAAAGAGACAGCTCTGTGTGTGAATGTCAGCCGCTAAGGGCCATGGCTGTAAAAACTTTAATGTTGTTATAAGCCACTTGTGGCACTACAAGTGTTGCTATTAGTTTGTACAGTTTGTTAAAGTTTTATGGAACATATCACAGGATAACAAAACTCTTTAGTATAAGCTCACATAAAGCTCTTGTTCTGCTTCTTTTCTCTTGGATTCCTAGCTATGGCATAAAATATAGTGCTTTACTGCACCTTTTCATACCTCTAATACCTGTTTGCCAACTTGTTAGGCTCCACTTTTTATTCCTAGAATATATTCTGTGTGGAACAAAAATAAAACAAAACATCCAAACAAAAAAGGTGATCCATGTTTACATTTAGTTATACATGTACCTAAGTATTTCTAATGCCATCCTGAAGATGGAAGCTGTCTCGTTGATTAAATGGGCTTGGAGTATTCTGGGCATACTTTAATTAATGTTGCCTTCTAGTTTACCAACAAAAATATGTTAAAGAAATTGTCTGTGTAGTAATGGAGAGCCTGAAAGGAAGTCAGGTCCAGCTAACTGTACAGTTTGCTATGAAATTCAAGATATTTGTATATATTTTCTACTCTCTGCACAGACGCAAGAGGATTGTAGGGGCGTTTTGATGCACTACTGGGGGTTTTATTTATCGTCTTTTCCTTAACACAAAGGATGCTGCTTTTTCTGTTTAGGAAATGAGTTTGGGAAAACATTGTTGGCCTATCCTTGCTATACTGCAAGTCTTTTGGTGTGTGGTGTGGCTGAATTTCAGAGCTATCCAATGAACATAAACATTCATTGTGACTAATGTAAGAGCAAGCTTCTAACCAAAATCTGGACATGTGACTTGCATGTATTTTAAAGGCTCAGAATGAAGAAAGAGGATCTGATTCATGGATACTGAGCTTTCCCACCCTTGCTCTCTGTCTGCTGCCTCTAGGTGCATGGATTTTTCTGGGGGGATGGGAAAGCAAAGGACACCAGAAACCCAAAAGTTAACTTCACTGGGGGGGTCCCTGTGTAACTTGTGGGCTCTGCCCCATTCCACGCCAATACAGACAGCTCAGCTGCAAGCAGAGATCCGTATTCCTTTCAAAGAAACAGAGCATATAAATTCAGATTAATCCACCGATTCCAAACAGACTTTGATTAAAATAATTGCTTAATTTGAACAGTCTCTGTACAGTATGATATACAAGCATAGACTGTGATAAAATTGTCCAGGTGGATCCCTAGATTGCGTAGAAGTCCTATACTTACCTAGCTGATGTAACGGACCTAGTCACTGCAATCAGGTGGTCGTCTGCTTGCAGCAACATTAGTCTCCCCTTCTCTTTTGGGTCACTTTTATGGACCCAGGGTTCTTAGTTCCTCTTTGTAGCTGCAGAAGTAATCAGAAAAAACGATTTCACCCGTGTCTTTTGCCATACAAGGTTAGGAGCGCATCACAAACCCAGATATAACTTCAGAGGTGATCGGAGTCATCTTGTTCTTTGCACAGCAGGTCACTGCTGTCCCCTTCCTTCTCACCTGCCACTTAAGCCTGTTAAAATGAGAACCTGACAATGTTCTGTACATGTAATGTATAATTCTGTGGGTACCTGCACATATTTATGGAAGATATATATAGCAATTTTTTTTTAATTAAGTATTTCTTGCCTCACCTTCCTTCTTTTTTTGTTTTCTCTTTAACTTTAAGACCTAAACTGGGCACTACCCATGGATTTAGTTGGGTGTGGGCAGCATAGCCAGTGAAAGAACTTCAACAGTGGTGAGAACGTACATAGATCAGGGATGAGACTATGCAGTTATAGCTATTAATTAGTATTTACACTTAATGTACTATCACTTTTCCTTTACATATCTCTTCAAAAAATGTGTGTGTGTCCGGGTGTATACACATATAAAAATGATACCCCTCCAGATCGAAAAGGTCTAAATTTTTTTTAACCTTGGGGAAGGCTGAGCTGTTACAAATAGTTTACTAAAACCTGAACCTGGTTGAGTACAGTGCAGAACTTGGTGTAGTTCAGCTGATGTAAGGCATTAATTAATTTCCATGCAGACCTACGTTTCCTGTGTTGAGATACCCTGCTGTTTTGCTATGTTTGGTACAGCTAAATGTAGGCAGTACCTGAATTTCAGAGAGATCTATTTTCATATGTGTGACTTTCCACCTAACTCAACTGGCCTGAAGGTACCTATCTTTAGCAAAGATGCAACAGGCATGGTTTTTTTTGATATTTGTTCCTTTTAAGATCTATACAAAAAGTAACTTTGGTCCACTAAGCCATACCTTCAGTGTGATGTGAAACACAGACACTGATTTCATAAGATGGAAATATGGAATTTTCTTTTTATGATATAATTTTTATTTTAAACTTTTTTGAGATTCCTTCTATCACTCCTCCCTTCCTTTAACACTAAATAACAGTATGTATTTTGGTGGTACATGGCCACTGTTTCTTAAATTCAAGGTGGACAATCATCCAAACTTTAGCATCTTATTCAATAACACACCTAATCTACTAGAGAGGGTGGATTGGACACGGCATAAAAGAATTGTGTGAGATTTTTCTCTGTAGTTTTAATAACAGTTACCCTGAAAATATTAAACTGACCTTCTTTTGAGATATTTTTAATGTATTATACCATTATTATTCCCAGTTTCATTGTTTCACACAATGTAGCTTGATCAAAAATCCTTTAAATATAAACAAGAGAAGGGCATACAACTTAAATACTTTCTAATCAAACATTATTTTTTTTTTAATGTTCAATAGATTCTTGAATGCTTTGGTAGCTCTTTTAGCTGATATAGAAGAATTTTTGTCTTTGGGCAAATGAAAAGAGCTGCTGCCAGCAATGAATTACAGCTGAACTAACGTTAGGGGGAAAAAAACCCCATCCCTATGGCTTTGGTTTATTCCCATCTGCTGTCAGAGAGGATTATGCCTCTGTACCTTGTCTGATTTTCAGGGTGAATGAAGCACACTGCAATATGTGAACTTTCAGATGGGGTTGGCAATACATCCTTTTCATAGAATCACCAGGGTTGGAAGATGAGCTGGAGATCATCTTGTCCAACCCCCCTAACAGAGCAGGGTCACCCAGAGCAGGTTGCACAGGATGGCAGGTTTAGAATGTCTCCAGAGTCGGAGACTCCCCCACCTCTCTGGGCAGCCTCTTCCAGTGCTCTGCCACCCTCAAGGGAACAAAGTTCTTCCTCATGTTCAGATGGAACTTCCTACGGTCAAGTTTTTGCCGATTACCTCTTGTCCTGTCACTGGGCACCACTGTCGTGCTCCTCCTGGCACCCTCCCTTTAAGTATTGATAAGATTCCCCCTCAGATTTCCCTTCTCTGGACTAAAAAACCCCAACTGCCTCAGCCTTTCCTCACAGGAAAGATGTTCCACCCCCTAATCACCCTCACGGCCCTTTGCTGTCCCCTCTCCAGCAGTTCCCTGTCCTTCTTGAACTGGGGAGCCCAGAACTGGACAGAGTGCTCCAAATGTGGCCTCACCAGGGCAGAGTGAAGGGGGAGGATGACCTCCCTCAATACCCTACTACAGTGCAGAAATTATGAATATTCATGTGACATACTGAGTTACATGTGGTGGTGATTTTATTTTTTTTTTTCCAAATGAACCGAAGCCCAGCATATTTGGTATCAGTTTAATGAGCATTAATCCTGTTGGTACCTGAGGCTGCACCTACATCTCTGGCATTTTCAGACTCACTTGTGTTTCTCTGGACCTTCAGCTGAGAAATGTTGTTGCTGCTGTTCAAGCGATGTGCTTCAACCACCTCCAAAACCTGGTGCTGCAAAGACCTGGGTGTGGGATGAACTAGAAATGTGGCTGTTGAACGTGCTCAGCAGGGATAGGGGGCAGAGAAAAGTTTACGGGTCTCAAGGAGGCAATTGCTGTTGGTTTTTTTGCAGGCTCCCTCTTAGAGCAGTTAATTAATAAAGGCATAAATACCTCCTTCTATTCAAGGCTCTGTTGAATGGAGGCATAGTAAACTCCTGCTTGGTCTCTGGAGACCAAACTCCCGAGTCTCTGTTAGTGTAAATAATGACTTCAGTACAGTGAGACCGGTGCTTACCCATTTAATCAGACAGCTGTGTTGGTCCAGCTTTTTTGATTATTGTTGTAGTGTGTCCAATATATATGGGCACCATGACTGTAAAGTGATCTTAGCCAGTAATTTCCTCCTGTGCATGTGAGCGTGTGTTCATGGTGTGTGTTCAACGTCACCCCATGGTCTCCAACAGAGTAGGTCGAAGATGCTCCTCAATGCAACACACTATTGGAAATACACCATCATTAGGAGAGCTGGTCTTTTGGAAAATGGTGGATTAGTAAATTCATCACATAATCAACAACACCTTTAACCAGTAAGTTAATTGTAATTTATCTTCAAGGTTCAGAGAGAAATGTATTGTTAAAGACATGCCTGTTCTTATCAGCATCTATTGTCTTGTCAGGTAATTACTGCAGAGATTAACTCCAGATTTCATGTTAAAATTTGTATGTAAAATAAATTTAAAACTTGAATGTGAGATATTGAAGGATAAATTTAATCTAAAACTGAAGATTGAAGGTCCTTTCCTTACAGTGACTAAACATACTATCTACTCAAAATCTGCATAGCGAGTTCCCTTGCCACATATTTCAGTGAAAAGCAGAGTGGGTTTTTTGTCATTTTTTTTTCCAAGGGGGAAAAAAAGAAAAGAAAAGAGCTCTTTTAGACTCTTTCCAGTTGATGCTCCATGTTGTGACATGTCATGTAAAACTGCATCTGTTATGTTGAAATAAGAACATGAGAGAGACACTTTGACATGATGAATCACAACACAACTTAACAGCAGGAACATTTAAAACGCAACACGGTTTCGTTGTCAGTAACCTCAGCCCTGATAGAGACGAGGTATTTAGCTGAGCTTCCAGCTTCACTGAATCTGTGTTTCCTTCCCTAATGAATTTTTCTTGTAATGCCGGGCCCAATCCAGTCGTTCTCGTAGGCAGAAACTCCCGGTAACTTTTAAATGTTAGAGCCAAGGAAAGTTTTGCCCGAGTGAAGACCTCAGGATCAGGCCCAGGAGTTTTTACTGCCTGTGAAGTATAAAATAGACTCAGATTAAGCTAGCAGACTTGTTATTTGACAGTTTATAAAATATTTTAGTATCTTTTTGGCAGTAGCAGTTTGAATGTTGGCAAATGTACACATTGCTTGCAGTTACAAAACCTTGTAATGAGTATTTTCCACTGTAATAGCAGTGAGTTGAAATTTGGATAAACCACTTAGACTTGTGAACTCTGACATGCATGGTAACTATGTCTTTGCAAAAGAATTTTGTCAAGTATTGGAGCTCCTACTAATAGCACATCCATCTTTCTGCACACTATAAATCTTAAGAAAATTTCTATTACTCTGCAATTTGTCTGGCTTATGCTATTTATTAGCCATTTTATTCTGCTGCTTTAAGAAGTAATGTGATGTTCATTTTATTGCTGGTTCAATAAATTGTTAATTATAATGCAGTGATTGCTGCTGACGTGATTTAAAAGCCACATTAGCACTATAGCATTAAGTTTTAACTATTTTACCCTTCAATTCCCTGTTTATACAACAGTAAAAGGAAAATAGCCTTAGACTAATTTAAAAAATGAAGGTACTTGTATGTATTGATCACATGATATACTAGAAACTTTTGTTGGTTTTTTTAAAAAGGTTACATTCAGGTCTAAAAAAGAAAGAAAATGCATCAACGGAGTGTGGTCTTACTGTTCAGCAAAAAGTGTTCTTAAAGCAAGATTAACCCCAAAGTTAAATTAACAGAATTACTTAGCTAAATTAGGACAATTGGCATAATATATTAAAAGAAGAAAATACCCAGATAAATCATAATCATTTTATAGTTATGCATAGCTTCGAGTGCCCATTTTGTATAATAATGGAGCATAAGGGAGCATGAGAATGGAAAGTGTACCTATTTTCTCCAAGAACATTGTAAATGGGATTGGGAGAAATCTCCGTTTTGCTGACTTAAAGTCAAATCTAATTGCTACAAGTATAATGATATATCCTTGGCTGAGCACACAGAGGCACCAGAACTGATTCTGTACCACGCACCATGCACAAATGTTGGACAGGATGGACAGACCACGAAAACACTGAACCTGGAGTGAATGGGGACACCTACTGCCTGTTGGAAACATGTATTAGTGTTAGTGAAGTACCTCCAGACATACAGACTGTCAGTGAAAATAGCTAGCTTAGTTAAATCATGTGATTTCAATCTTTTTTTTTCCTTAGTTGAGCAAAGTATACCCATAGAAAAATAGGGAAAAAATAGAATAACCATGGAAACTGGTATAGAAAGCTGTTATATTTGCACATACACGCATATATGCATTTAATATATATAAAAATATGTATAAATGCAATTAATGGATGAGTGGTCCTATAAAACACCTGTACTTTTGCAGCTCCATAAACACTCCACCACCAAAACTAAAGTGCAACTCTCGAACACTGTAAGATAGAACTCATTAATTTAAAAAAACCTCATTTAAATACATAGAAAAATGTAAATTTTAACTGTTCATTCCCATCTAAATTTGTTGATCCTGCCACAGAGCCATTCCTTCCCATAGGGGATGTTTTATATTGCCTATTGTCAGATGGTCAGACTTTCAGGCTACAGCATCTCTGGTGATGTTAAAGTATCACTTGAGCCTTGGTACTCAAGTGGGTAAAGACAGGTTTAATACGTAATTAATAACACAAAGAAGAAAAAAGGAGGATGATGTGGTTATGAAAAGCTGCCTGGCCAGAGGTTCCCAGCACCTCCTTACTTTGACTTTTATTGTGAGCTGCTATGATCTGGTAATAGACAACCCAAAAAAGCACAGCAAATGGTTTCCTTTGCTAGATAGAAATTCTTTTAATTTTTTTTTTTTAAAGAAATGAAGCACCTAAACCCTTTAGAAAGCCCTAGGAGAGAGAAATCTTATCTTTACTTGTCTAATTATGTTTAAAAATCTGCCTAGAAGAGATCTTATTCCTTGACTAAGTTAGAAACAGTTATTAGCTTGATGACTTCTGTTTTGAAAAGTGAACTTTTTTGAAACTGAAAGTGGTTTTGTTGTAAGAAAACGAGTTGAAACTAACTTCTTGAAGGAAGAATTTTTTCCCAAGAGGGAAGAGTTTCTGCCAGGATAATGTACTTAGAATCATAGAATGGTTAGAGTTGGAAGGGACCTTAAAGATCATCAAGTTCCAACCCCCCTGCCATGGGCAGGGACACCTCTGACTACAGCAGGTTGCTCAAAGCCCCATCCAGCCTGGCCTTAAACACTTCCAGGGATGGGGCATCCACAACTTCCCTGGGTAACCTGTTCCAGTGCCTCACCACCCTCACAGTAAAGAACTTCTTCCTAATATCTTAGATATTAGACTTAGAAACAAACAAAACAAAAACAATGGAAAAGTGGGGAAAAAACCCCAAAACCAACAGCCCAGCCCACACTTTCAGTGAATTTCAGTGAATCCTAACTTATTTTATTTAATCATCCCTCATCAGATTTGTATATAAGACACTGGTTGAACTGCTTTCAAATCAGGATGTGTTTTTGCAGTGGTCAGGGTAAAAATTACAGACATAAGGAAAAGTTTGACAGCCAGCTAGCTCCAAGATTTCAGGCTCTGGGAGCAAAGATCTGAGCTAAAGGGACTGATAAAGCTTACTGGGCTGTCACAGTATACTTAAACTCCTGTACTTGACTTAGTACTGCGTGACATTTCAATACAGAAAATTAAGACTTAAAAAATTAGCCTAGCCCATATTAAACAGATTTAAAACTGGTAAACTAATTGCAAAAAGTAATTGGGATGTTTTCAGCAACGTCTCGTAGGGAATCTAGTCATGGCTTAATGCATTTCCACGATATGAGTAACGATCTGGAAAAAACTCTTTCCTCTTAAAGACTGCAGATCACACAAGAATTAGAGCAGTAATAGAAAGGGACTAGTCATTTACAAAATAATCCAGATTACTTTGGAAGAAAGAGACTTGTTATCAGATAGACCTTCAAAGGGGACTTTATGCTCCAGCAGGAAAGAGTAAGAAACCAGTGGAGAAGGTGGTAGTGCTGTAAACCCAAGATAAAATTGGTCTCTGAAGCTTTCTTATGGAGCAAGAATTTATCCATCTCAGTTTTGCAGGGTCGCGAGAGGCTCTGCCCTGGGCCACAGTCTGGCCAGTGCTCTGGAGCTTCAGATGGGGGATGCTGGGGGACTTTGCGCTGTTACAAGCTGGTCCAGGGCTTCAGCATCTCCTCATCTGGCTGAGCAGCCTGGGCGCCCTGGCAGCCTGCCGTGTGGGTTTTTACGCTTGAAGCTGTTTCGTGTTAAAGCCTTGTTTAAAACCCGCACGTTTGCAAAGGCTGGTTTGAATTTGGTTTAAGAAATCAGACCAATTCTAGCTCCGCCAGAGACAAATGTGAGATTTTCGGGGCAAGAGGCGGTGCGACAAGTACGAGGCTTATAGCGAATGTGAACTCCCAGCCTGGAATTAATTCCCATCAATTAATCAGTGCAGCGTTACACTGGTGAGTGGCAGATAGCGCAGCACCCCTGTGGTCACTACTGAAAAACTATTGAGTCCTATGGTCTGCGTTTGTAAGGGGTTGGTCGTTTCTACAGAGGGCCGGAGAGAGAGCTGCCGTTAAGTGGAACGTGAAAGTTGATTAACAGCTTTCTGCTAAAAGCATCAGGACTGGAGGAAGTGTGGTATACCTAAAACTTAAGAGATAAATCGGCTCTATCCCCAAGTTTAGGGATTCCCTACATGATTTTATCCCAAAATAAAGGAGAGAAGGCAGACCTGAACTCATGAAACTCCAGGAATGCATAGCTCTGTCATCTGCGTAAAAAGCGTTGCCCAGCACGGAAAGCTGAACAGCCTGTAATGGAGGATGTAAAATAAACGGTTAAAAAGGTAGACTGAAAAGCAACCACACTGGTTTACTGAAAACATCAGTTTCTTGTATGTAGGAAACTCTATCAGGAGAATAGGGAGAGCACGGCGTAAGTTGATAAAGCCAACACGATGTGTGTCTGCCTTAGCTTTTGAAAAGCGTTCAAACTGTGACTTTGGAAATGCCAATTTACTGTTGGCTCTAAATAGTCTGTATAAAGTTATCCACAAAGCCATAAGAGAAAAAGAAACTTCTAATGAACTGTGAAACCAGATGCTTTATGCTGGAGAAGCACATTCTGCAGTCTGCATATTATTATTTTGTTTTGGGGAATGCTGCAATGCGCGAGGTAATTTCAAATACAGATGCAGGCACAGTTTGTACCCGGAAGAGTTTATGCTGGGAGGAATGCTTCTCTTCGCGGTTGGGGGGCTAGGTGGGTATACATTCAACAGAAACAGACTTATGAAAAATAAACTTCTTTTTCAGACTGGAATGGCAGTTTAGTTTAGAAATCTCGTATTGGATGTTTTTGCATGCTAACAGTCAGCCCCCATCTACTAGAAGGGATGTGAGTCTCTACAGATGCTGCAAGGGTTTTGGGCACAAACAGGGTTCTGGATAGGAGCTATAAGAAAATGTCTGGATGGCCAACCCAGTCATCCTAAAAACTGTCTAGGTTGGACTGAAATCAGAATTTACTTTCCAGAAATGTTCAGGACAAATAGTATACCTATGTGATGTGGCTGAAGAAGTCGCTATTACGAGAGGTTGAAGTAAAGCAATACTGACAGCCAATGATGTAGTAAATTCTGTACATACACATGAAGTACATTTTGACCCTTAAATTTTGAGCAAAAGGAGAAGAATGTAAAAAAGAAGTCTTCAATATATATGGTTGAAGTATCATTGCACCATAACTGAAACTTCTTATGGGTTCTCGGGATTAATTACGACCCAATCACACATCTAAAATAGTATATCAAATAAGAGAAACCAATTTTATGCTGAATTTATTGATGAGCTGGTGGAATAGTGCAAACCTGAAGCTGAGATAAATCATGAATTGCAAAAGGGGCTACATGAATTGAATTATCTACACAGAGCAGAAAAAGTGAGATACAGGAGTCTGTTCTGATTAATAAGACAAAGGGAAATGGTGCAAAACAGATATATGGCATTCCATTTTGCCTTATGATTATGTATGATGTCATTACAAAACACTGGGATTTTTATAATAGGCGATTAGAGATCAAATTATCGGCTTAACTTTTTCTAAACTTCAGCTTAATCTATATAATTTTAAATACTGTTGGTACTAGGCTCCAACGAGCAGTTCCTGAAGAAGATCTTGCAATTGGGAGTATCAATAGGAAGAGGAATTACAAAAAAAAAACCCAAACCCACAAAACAGCCTAGGACATTTATTCTGATTTATCTATCAGATTCTGATTTTTTTTAAATAGTCACTTCTGGTGTGTAACTTCTATTGTAGCTTGTGTTATAAAAAAAATAGGAGAAACACATTGCTTGAATTTATTGCTAACGTACCATTAGACTGGAGTGTTTGCAGTAGTATGAGGAAAGATGGGGTAGATATGAAGAAAAAGGCAGATTACATGGTATATAGAAATAACAGAGGAACTCTAAGTATAATGACCTGTATAGACAAAAGCCAATTTTTAAAAAATATTATTTTTACATAGGCGGAAAAAACTAGGAAGGAAACAATGTTCAGCGCTGACTGCAAAATGGAATGTGTTAGGCAAGCAGAAAAAATCTGAAAGTGAGACAGGCTTTGAAAAGCCTAGAAAGGAAGGATGGAGAGCTTGATGTGAAGTAGTTCCAGCTGAAGGAGGTCTATGTGGCTAGGGCTGCATCATTAAAGTGCCATTAATTTTGCTTGATGCCAACACTTTGGGTGGATTGAAGGAACACAGACTGAGAATTTGCACAAGCAAGAGGGACAAGGTTAAAGAAATGATGATAGGAGGTTTTGAAAGCTCCATGACTATTTTTGATTTTGCTGCAGTAGGAAAATCTGCTTTCCTTGCTGTACTTGAGTACTGGGCACTTCTATTTCTGGAAATGCCCCAAGAAGGTCATTCAAACTATTTCAAAACTCAGGAAAATTTTCTGGGTAGTTTTCAGTTTGCATTGCAGTTTCACTTGTCTCTTGCTTCCGAGACTGGTTTAGCCATCTGATGAAAAGCAATAGATCTTGTTGATAAATTCATGTGTAATCTGCGTGGAAATTAATGGCTGTTTGTCCTTTGACCAAAACTCCTTCATTTACATCTTTGCATCTTCATTGCAATGTTTGGTTTAAATTAGGAGGGGGGGAATGTTCCTTAGCAAGATTTTTTTTCCTTTTCTTTTTTTTTCCCCCCCAGCATCATCTGAAAAAAGAGGAGAGAAAGTCTGCTCTTCAGGCATTGAGATGTCTGATGCCAGTTTAATTTTTGTATTCTAGTGCATTTAGCATGTATCATTTGCTGATTCCATTCAGGTTTTATCCAGGTTTTAATTTGCCTTTTGTGTGTCTCATTGAAAAAGGCTTATTCTAACGTGTGTGCTATTAGCTAAACTATATATATATATAAAGAGAAACCACTATTTTTTTGTTTTTACTGAAGACTGTTTTAAAATACCTAGTGACTTCTTAAGCGTCTAAAGTTTCAGAAAACAATGTGAAAAATAGGAATATTCAATGTGTTTCATTTACAGGTTAAGTAAGAATACAAAATTTTTCTCACTTTATTCACAGTAAAAGCAAGGTATGATCTAACAATAGAAGTAGAAAGGGAAGAGCACAGATATTATAGCAAATAGAGCTGGGATCAACTATACCTAAATTGTTCATGACAGATACTTGTCTAACTTGCTCTTTAAATCTTCGGTGATGTAGTTCCCACAATCTCTATAGGCTCTTTTTGTTAATGTCTAATCAAAATCTCTTCCTCAGCAGTTCAAGCCTGTTAGTAGTTATTCTTTTTGAAGTGGACACACAGAACAATTTCTTTGCAGCTACCAACCATCTATGTAAAAACTGATCACTACTCAGTCTTTCCTTTAGGTTACACCGTCCCAATTATTATTGTTTTTATACAGATCATCTTTTTCCAGGCCAACCAGCTTTTTGTTTCTTACCTGAAGAGTTTAAGTCAAGGGAAGAATTACTGCATGAAAAACTAGATAAAAATGAGCGGTGCTTGAGCTGGATAAATATTCGAGACACAAGTAATCAAATATAATAATTACAAATGAGTGCTGATATTTGGCGTTTTTTTCTGTGGGTGTTTTTATTTATTTTTGTTAGCCTTTGCCCTGAAAATATAGGGTCCAACGTCAATCCCCAATCTCTTCTTTAGTTATGTGGGATGAGGAAGGACAAAATATGAAGTTGGGGACAGTCTTTTATTCTTAAGCCTGTTCTATCAATGAACTCAATGCTGAATCAGGCAGCATTTGAAACATCTCTCTGAAAACATTTTGAAATGATTATTTTCAGTGTAAACTGGTTTTGCAGAAGGCAAAAGGGCCTTCACAGCAGAGCTGGAAGAGTAGCGTGCAGGACACTTGCCCTCTGTCTCTTGCTTCCCCCTCTCCAGCTACTTTGTGTTGGAAACCATCACCAGTGGCTGCAACCCAAGGCTATGGAGGCCCATAATTTTTAGGATCTGACAGCTTTGTTTAAAAAAGAAAGCAGAGAAGTTCATGGCAGAAAATTTGTTTTGCACTTTCGGATGTATGACACAGACTATGGACTTTAAAAAAGAACTTGCCAAATCTTTGCATGCTTTAGGAAAAATAACGGTTAAATATTACTTTACACTTATTAATCTCAGGAAAATTAATTTGCAAGGGAGAGAAAAAAATACCTCATGTATGTTTCCAGTGCTAGAAAGAAAATAAGGTCTGTTCATTTTTGCGTTTATATAACAAACAGACAGATACACATTTAAGTTACCAGACAGGCACTTAGGTGTTAAGATGACCTTTGAGAGATTTGCTAAAGATTGTGTTTAAAATCAGGGTGTGTTTTGTTTTGTTTTTCCTTTCAAAGTGCCCTGTTCCATTCACCATCTATTTTTGGCCATTGTTTTTCTATTTAAATTTAGACTTTGCTATTTTCATTGAATCTAATGGTTGTATCACTGCCTGTTGCACCAAAAGAGTGAGCAAATAACACTGATAGTGTCCCACTTTGGAAAATCCTGAGCAATTAGCAACATTGCATTTACTGAAAGTGCATGTAAGAAAACAGAAAGTTATTCTATCTTATTTTGCAATCTTTAGCCTTCTGTCTCTCTAGAAATGTATGTCTTGAGTAAGGAAACCCAGCTTCTGGGACACAAAGGCCCTGCAGCATGCTCCCGGGCTGGCAGGGAACAGAGTTTGACTTCCCAACCACGGGCAAATTCATCTCCTGATGCAAGGGGATGGTCTCCCCGTTCCACAGTCAACACAGCTTAAAATTGCGTCCTCAAAAATCTGTTTACTCATCACTTTAGTCTTCCTTCAGCATGCCTAAGTGAAAAATAGATTATCCCCCAGGATAGGATTTGCCTTATCTGACTTCTGGTGTTTGCAACGCAGACTTCTAGAGTGGAGCAGCTAATCATCCGGCTGCCCTCCGAGTCAAGGAGAGAAATGGGCTCTCTCTTCAGCTTTTGCTGAGATTTCCTCTCATACTCCCAGCTATGGTTGCAACACGTGGAGATGAGGTTGGGCTTTTTCTTACTTGTTTTAAAGCAGACTTGCAGACAGGGGCTGACCTGATCTGGTTTGTCTGACTCGATCAACTTACGAACCTGACTGTTTCTGTCTGATGTAGAGGCAGAACAAAAATTTGGAGCAACACTGGTCCCAGGGTCAACGGCCGCATGTTGAGGTTTTCTCCAAAAAGGGGGATGATATTCCATTTGCCATGTCCTTGTATGTAACCACAAATGCCAGTGGAAATCTTCAGTAAGCAACGTTCAGCAAAGTACCTACCGTAGATATAATTTCTGACAAGGTGCAAAAAGATTCTTTGCCTTTGGAAGAGCAACCGTGAGCCCAGGCTGAAGTTAAAGCAACTGCCCTCTTGCAATGCAAAAACATTTTGGACATGATGCGGTCCTGCGTTCTGCTCTTCAGGACTATATTGCAGGTAGAGAACAGGATGAATCCATTTGCCATTGCAGGCACATCCCTCTCTTATTTCAGTGCCGTTGCCTTCAGGAAAGTCAGGTTTATTTGTTTATTGCCAGTTAATAAAATATTTTGTTATTGTTGTTAAAATGCAATTACTTCAGTTGGGTGGTAAAACTGGAGCAAAAACATTACAGGCAAAACAGTCAGTGTAGAACTCGTCAAAGTGTCAGTGACCCTCAAAGGTTTGTCCATTTATCATAAATGGCTTTGTTAATACATATCGTCACCAGCACTTAGTCTTGCATTTGCTTTGATGCTTTGTTCAAAGCTGTAGTGTAACAATAACGACAATAGGACATAAATACTTTATAAGACATCTATTGTCATCTATTTATCATTTATAACGCACAGCAAAAGCATTATAAAACATTTATTATGCATTTGTAGGTAGCATTTTGTGACCAGCATCATGCGTTCAGGATGCGGTGTTCATCTCCAACTGGGCTGCGTCCCCAGCAGCGTGGCCAGCAGGGTGAGGGAGGGGGTTCTGCCCCTCTGGTCTGCTCTCATGAGACCCCACCTGGAATACTGTGTGCAGCTCCGGGGCTTCCAACTTAAGAAGGGCATGGACCTGTTGGAGTGGGTCCAGAGGCAGCCACGAAGATGCTGGGAGGGCTGGAGCCCCTCTGCTGGGAGGACAGGCTGGGAGAGCTGGGGGGGTTCAGCCTGGAGAAGAGAAAGCTCTGGGGAGATATTGGAGCAGCCTTCCAGTTTTTGAAGGGGGCCTACAGGAAAGCTGGAGAGGAACTTTGTACAAGGGCATGTAGTGATAAGAGGATGGGAAATGGCTTCAAACTGTAAGAGAGGAGATTTAGATGAGCTATTGGGAAGCAATTCCTGCCTGTGAGGGTGGTGAGCCCCTGGCTGGGGTTGCCCAGAGAAGCTGTGGCTGCCCCATCCCTGGAGGTTCAAGGTCAGGCTGGACCGGACTTAGAGCAACCTGTTTTAGTGGGAGGTGTTGACATTATGTCGACAGGAGGAAAGGGCTGCGCAAGGGATAAAAGATGCATACATTTGTTTTGAAGGCTGTTTGCTTGGCCGTGGAACAACCCTGCTCTGTGCAGGATGCCGGCACAGCGCTCCCGCCTGCATAGTGGCCACCGGGCTTTGCTCCAGCTATGTGCAGGGCTCTGCCATTGCAGAAATACACCCAGGAGCTTCGAGAAGCAAAATTCAGGTGCTATTTGGTCAGGAGAGACAAATAACATTTGACTATTTCTTATTTGCATTGCAACTGTTTCTTATTCCCTGTGTGAGACATGGTACCAAAGCACTCCACTTCTCCAGAGGAAAAATCCCTACTATTATAATTTTTTTCATTACAGCTTAAACATTTTCAGTTTTAAAAGAGGGGGGGGAAAAAAAAGATAATTTGCTTTAACTGATTTCTGATGCATTTTGTTCAGTGTTATGTAGCCACATTTTTCTGTAGGAAATTTGATACATTACTTTAAGTTAACTACATACAAGAGAATACTAAATAAATTCACTTTATGTGCTTCCCTAATTAGTTTTCAGTCATGTAATTCTCTTCAATATAGACTTGAGAAATCCCCAAGTCTACCTTGATGTAGTTAGTGTCACATACACTGATCATGTGAAATTGAATTTGAATTTACTACTAATATTTAAACACGAAAGCTGACTTGAACCATATTTCCCCCTTGGATATAGATGTCATTGCTCTCTGTAATGAGTAGCATTATGTTGAATGCTTAAGCCAAGAACAACCAAGTTACAGGAACAGGACATTAATCTTAGAGAACTGTTGAATTTCATGCTTTAGACAATACGTTGTCTTACCATTACTGCTTACACTTTAATTACTCGAGACAAGTATTTTGCAATACCTATTCCTTGAGTATATTTTGTAAAGATGGAGTGGAATACAGATATCACCAGGATCTCCTGGATAACTGGGTAGACTGACTGTAGGCACAAAACTACATAATTTGTTGTCTATAACCTTCAGCTGTTGAATGCACAAAGTCTAACAATTTTCTGTACAGACCTTCCTGACTTTGCCCCCAGGTCTGGGGGTGCGTGTACATGTGCCAGCCCCACGTTTGGGGGTGAGAGGGGGATGCTCGAGGTTCAGTCCCTGCAGGGTTTGGTGCCGTGCTGCTCCTGTGTCTCTCTTGCCACTCTTCTACGTGACTTGAGTAATCACACACTTTAAAATCTAAAGCTCAGTGTCACCTCTGGGTCTCTAAGCTGTGGGGAAACTGAGGCTTTAGGGAGTTAATCAGGAATCATTTGCAAAGACTGATTAAATCAAACTTCTGGTGTTTCTTTTCTGCAGCATCTGAGGTGCTATAGTTGGAAATACGAGATGGGTACTGCTGCACTTAGGACCTGTAGGCTAATTTTTTGTAACTTGATTAACTCCTCATCTGAGTGGATACAAATACGTGGATGAATTTAAAGTACTTTGCGGTACAGGCTTTCTCAGCTCTGTTAGCACTGGGTGTTTTCTGAGTAATTCATATTTGACATGCCTGAGGGATGGGATGCCATCCAGAGGGACCTGGACAGACTTGAGATGTGCGCCTGTGTGACCCTCATGAGGTTCAACAAGGCCAAGCGCAGGGTCCTGCACCTGTGTTGGGGCAACGCCTGGTATCAATACAAGCTGGGGGATGAGGGGATGGAGAGCAGCCCTGAGGAGAAGGGCTTGGGGGTACTGGTGGATGAAAAGCTGGGCATGAGCTGTCAACATGTACTCAGCCCTGAACGCCAACCACCCCTGGGCTGCATCCCCAGCAGCATGGCCAGCAGGGTGAGGGAGGCAATTCTGCCTCTCTGCTCCATTCTCATGAGACCATCCAGCTCTGGGGCCCCAGCATAAGAAGGGCATGGACCTGTTGGAGCAAGTCCAGAGGAGGCCATGGAGATGCTGGGAGGGCTGGAGCCCCTCTGCTGTGAGGACAGGCTGGGAGAGCTGGGCGTTGTTCAGCCTGGAGAAGACTCCAGGGAGACCTTATAGCAGACTTCTAGTACTTAAAGGTGGCCTACAGGAAAGAACAGTGCCTGTTGCAATAGAACAAAGAATAATGGCTTTAAACTAAAAGAGGGAAGATTCAGACTAGATATTAAAAAGAAATTTTTTACACTGAGGGTGGTGAAATACTGGCCCAGGTTGCCCAGAGAGGTGGTAGATGCCCCATCCCTGGAAATATTCCAGGTCAGGCTGGATGGGGCTCTGAGAAACATGAACTAGTTGTGGATGCCCCTACTCGTTGCATGGGAGGTTGGACTAGAAGAGCTTTAAATGTGCCTTCCAACTCAAACTATTCTATGATGTAGAAGGGGGTGGGGGCGGGGAGAAGATGGAGCAGGAGAAAGCAGAACTTTGAAACTTTATTGTTGAATCTCTCTGAAAGTGTTTAGGAAAAGAGGATGAGATTTAAGTCCTTCACACTATACTTGAAAGGGGTGATTACCACCAAAAGACATACATGAAATGAACCCCAAGCCAATTGCCATGGGCGCGATAACCACCCACAACAGGGCAAAAACCTTTTTGCCCCGGGATTGCAAAAGCGTGCACTAGCTGTGGGGCAGAGCTGCAGCTCCCTCCTCACACAGCGTCGCTCCCAAGGACAGAACAGAGCGACGACAGATAAATTGCCCCATGCTTTGTGCTCCTCAGAAAACTTCCCTCTGACTTCAGCAGAAGATAAACGAAGGATAGGCTGATTGCTGTGGAGATGTTTACACTTTTTTCCATACAGTAATCAAATAGAAAAGAAACAAAGACACAGAGGAAGTCCCCAAAGAGCTATAAAATGAGATAGAAAACTTTCCACTGTACACACAAAGGGAGAGTCAGGAGATGGGTCAATTTTTTTCCTGTAAGGTGTCTTTAGAAAAACAGAGCATGTATTTATACATATAAAACATACATGGTATTGCACTGCGCATATAAGGTATTTTGATCTTTGTGGGAAATATGTAGGCAAACATGGGGTTTTTTTCCCCACGTGCAGTTGTGAAACTGATATTTCTCTTCTCTAAATTTTGAGCAACAAGCTGTTGCTGGGTGCATGAACTCCTTGCTTAGAAACTACTCTACTTAGAAACTCCATATACGTATGGACATTTGTGTGGTTTACCAGCCATTTCTCTGTCCTTTCTACAAAGCCATCAGGATCTTTTTTTTTTCTTTCTTTTTTTTTTTTTTTAAATGGGGTGTGATAGATTTGTTTCAAATCTATCATCGGATAGATGATGGATCCATCGGATTTGCTTTTCTACTTAAAGACTATAAAGATCTTGTTTAGAAACTAGTTTACTGAACCTGCATAAGATTCATAGCATGGTCCTTTTGCATGATGAATCATTAGCAAGTGACAAAAAGCCACTGCTAAACAAGTGGATGGTGATGCATTCATGGATACCCCCTTCTATACATTGATGTAGATTTTGTTGCAATGGCTATATTAACAACAGCTCTTTGGCTGACTTGCCTCACACTTAAAAGAAGGAGTTTGGCTGAAATCAGGTGCCAAAATGCAATTTAGCTGTTTTCTAAAAAGCAATGAACTCCAAGAGCAGAGAGTCATACCTTTCTGTATTAGGCTGCAGGACTGCTGCCGAGGTTTGGGCTGGACTGGCCACTGAAAATGGATGAGATGTTCCTCCCATCTCTCTCTCTCTCTCTAAGGAGAGGAGGGAGAGAGAGAGATGTATGAGTTTAGAAAAAACTAAACTACTTTAATGAAAATATTAATAAAAAAGAAAATAATGAAATATCTACAAAACCGTATCAGACTCCCAAGATGACAATCATGTCACCAACAGGGACAAGTGCCAGACTGGACTCAGAGATGGACGGGTGCTGGTTCTGGGTCTGGATTTAGGAGTACATGGACGAGGATCCAAAGCAGACAAACAGACAAGAGTCCTCCTCAGCCACTGAAGAAAGAGGGCTGAGCCTTTTTTCCCTCAGCTTTTATACTGAGCATGATGCAGATGGGATGGAATACCCTGTTGGTCAGTTTTGGGTCACCTGTCCTGTCCACTCCTCCCCACAGGTGCGACCCCTCTGAGCTTTTCCTCTTCCCACCCTCCAACGGGGCAAATAACAAAATTGGCTGCCCTTGGTTGTTATAGCAAGTCTAATCAAGAGCCTCTCTGCATACCATTCATTGGCATAAATCACAATTAATCAAGTCTTACCAAACAATGTCTCCACACCAGGCTGTTATTTTCATAGAGTTTCAAGGAGTTAGAAGAGGCTTAGCTGTGAAGTAAAATTACAAAACAGAAAACGGGTTCTGTTTTACTTCAAACCAGGACAACTGCCTTCAAGGATAACCCAAAAAGTTGTTGGCGAAGTTGCCTTTTATCACGTTTGAATGGATGAACTGTTCTTGTTCCTGTTTTCTCAACAGCAGTTGTGCTGCGGTGTCTGCAGGAGAAGGATTATGCTGCATCTGGCAAAGGAAATTATGGATTAACATGTGCATTATGTAGGAGAAACATTACAGGAAAACTGTCATTTGTATTTTACAAGGAAATAATCCTTTAAGTCTCTTAGGACTGAAATAACTCCTTAGTTTTTCTCCCCTTTTGGAATACCCTGTGAATCCTTATGTCAGAATTAGTAAAAAGCAAAACAGAGATCAGAAGAATCTGGACTTTTTCAACCAGAAAGGTTAGTGCTAGGAAAGACATTGCAGAAAATGTTCCAGCAGTAACCAAAAACACCCTCCCATTCTTTTGGACACCAAACTTCTGGGTGCCTCCCTCCTGCAATGACTGCCGGGGCTAGGATTTTGGGGAGTTATACTCCAGGTGCTGACTACGATCTAGGTATGTCCACATGCCTTTCTCCCTTACCAGAGCGAAAACATGAAAAAAATGACCTGTGGAGGAACTGTATCGGTTGCACAAAACCTGAAAGAAACTGGCTTACAGCCCACAGGCTCAATCTATAATTTTGATCGTTAATATTGCCCAGGAGGAGTGCTGCTTGGAGGTCAGGAAACGTCTTAGAGCTGGATGCACTGAAATACCCACTCACTACTGGTCTCCTTAGCTCCTGCGGCAGTTTTCTACTTCCAAATCATCAGATGCCAATGCCCTAAACTGCTCAGGTTTGCAGAGGGTGGGTCCTTCTGCCTCCAGGACCCAATTTCTTAGATTTGCTCAAAACATGCCTGATGCTAATGAAAACAGCCACGTGCAGTCGTTCCTCTCAGTCCTCGCTGTGCAACTGCTCAGCATCAGGCGAGTCGTTGCTCTGAGATGGCTTGTCAATTTGGAAGGGGGATGCTGGACACTGGTGCAGAGCATCCTCCGGGCAGCCATTCCCTCCGTGGGGTTGTGCCTTTGCTCTCCAGCGGAGGTCTTGGTAGCAACTTCCCTTCTGGCCTGGGCATTCCAAGGAATGGTGACGTTCTTACAGATGTACGGTGCTTGCTGCTATTGGGCGGTCAGAGGGTCACCTCTGCGCCGTGTTGGGGGGTGTGTGCCAAAGTTGAAAATTAAGAAAACAATTTTTAAAAATCCCCGAAAGTGGCTGCATGGCTCCATGCTTGAATGACAGACCCCATGGACCCAATAAATGTTTTAATATTAACTCCAAAGCTCAGCCCAGCTCTACATGCGTTTGCTGTGGCTACTTACTTCACCCTCATGCTCAAGATTACTTGCCTCCTTCCAAGCAAAACACCGAGCTAGAAGGTAGCTCTGAGGAAAAAACAGTTGTTGGATCGGGCCAGAGATCTAAATTTCAGCACATTGGGTCGAATGCTGACTTTGGCAATGCTGGTTCAACTGAATTCACTACAGGATGTTATTTTCGCTTGTGAAAGCTGTCATCTCGCCATCTGATCTTTGCCTAAACTAAGTGCAGCTTTAAGCAATCACCTTTATGTTTTTAACAAACTCTACATGTACATTTATTTTAGATTTTTTGCCATTGGTGTGTTTTGCTTTGGGATGTGGGTTTTTTTTTTTAATGAATTCCTTGGAGTCTATTTTCCACCCTATCAAGAAACGGTTAAATGACTAAATCTCAAAGGTTCGAGTACTTCTACAAACAACAGTCACAGGGAGGAAAATTAACGGTTTTCTGTTAATGACTCATATTAGTCCTCTTTGGTGGTCCAAAGCGATGGATTATATATTTTTTTATTTTTATTTTTTTCCCTCATTTCTTCCATATGCCTGTCATGGGGCTGCTTTTCTGATTGCTAGTTTTGTTGTTAAAAATGTCAGTCTCTGTGTTCGCCCTCCTCCCCATAGAATCTTTAAAACTAAACGCAGGAAAAGTGGAATATACCTGTCATTTAGACTAGCTAGAACAAAGGTTGATAGAAAATACATTCCTAGTTTGAAGAGGCTTCCCTGCTGATTTTGTTTATCAGAAAATGGCAAGTTTTGTTCCTAATGGACTGAAATTTAAATAAAATCTGACTCTGGAAATAAAAGCAGCCATTATGACAAAATAAAATTATATATTTTATAGGAGAAATTGAATTAAAATGCTAGTTTCCCTTGGTTAAATTCTTTTACATAAGGAAATGAATAAACGAGAGAGAGTGAAATAGAATGAGATAGAAAGCTGATTGTTGAAGTAAGCTTTTTAAAAATCAATAATCTCTTGTAATTTATATTTTTGAAAAAACTTTGAACAGACTTCCATACAATATCTTGAATTATAGCTACATTTCTATGTTTCCTTTCATTAGAAGTTGAACTAGGGGTTAAATAGTGTTTTCCCCTGGGATCTCAGGTTCTTATCAGCCTGTGTCTTTGGACTACAACCTTCTACAAAAGAAAAGCCTCTACATAACCCAAGTTAATTGAACAATTTTATTTATTAGCATTTAATAATTAATTAATTAAAATCAGGTTATTTTGCCTGCCAGAGTGGGAACTTAACTGTTAGGGGAGATGATGGAGTTGAACCAGGGCTAGGAAAGGTGATGGATATGAGCAATCCAGCTGTTTGAGACAGTTTCTATGGAGGCAGTTCATCTGTATTCAAGATTCAGGTCCAAAAACCTAATGACTAGAACTGAAACCAACCTATAAATGCAGAAAGTGACTTGGTATGTTACTGTATGCACCCACAGCAATTTTGTCAACCTTGAATTAGCAAGGCTTGATTTGGAAACATCCTTGCAACCCCTTGCAGATAAAAGTATCATCCAGATTTTGAACACTGGCACAAGTTTCCCTAAAAATAAATGACTGGGTTTTGCATAGACAAAGAAAGGATCTTGCAAAACCTAAAATATTAGTTAACTTTAAATGGAAAACTAGACCTGTACAAAACTTTTGAAATAAACTTGAAAGTACATTCAAAGGCAAGTATAACTTTCCTTTCAGATCCAATTTGCACATTTCCCACCGGAAGGAGGAGGAGGCAGTCCTCAATGGGAGGTAAAGAGGTTGTCAGTGGTAGTGGTGGTTTGTTCCTCCCCGAGATGTCCCGCTTGGGTCCTGCGTGAGAGGTCATGGGAAATAAAATCCTGGGGTATTGCAAATCCTAATTCAGATTATTAAAAAAAATGAAGAATCCCCAAATATAGATTCTTGAATTTCCCTCTGTCCCCTCCCAAATTCTGACTTTTTATCAAGTGCTGTGTGTTCTAGTGGGCTGGAGGATGGAGGAGATCTGAGCGCACCCAAATGTTGGTTCCCATGCAGCTTCTTGGTAGGATGGGGAGAACCATGCCTTGCCATCAATCCTTCATTTTCATATCTATAAAATGGCCAGAAAGCTGCCTGGCTGTGAGGAGAACATCGTTAATCCCCACAGAAATCTGTGCCACCCCTGACTGTTGGCAGGGTTATAATTATTGTCTTCTTTAAGCAGCGGCTGGGGAGATCTGTTAGCAGATGTTTTAGAAGTGCTTTGAAAATGAAAATATCTAAATATTCTTATTACTGTTATTATTATGGCTGTCCACAGTGATTACTGTGATTATACAGCACCTTTCTGACATGTCCCTAATGACAAAATATCTTGTGAGCTGTGGAGGGTTGAAGGCAACTCCTCTGCCCCCCAAGAACACGCATACAGGAATAGTTTTGGGGTAAATCGAGCCGATGGTGCTGGGCTGGCCTTAGCTCTGCTTTCCCCTGTGGCATTTGGGAGGATGAAATCTCTGTGCTTTTTTGCCCATTGATTTGCCATCCAGTGTGTCTGTGTGATGCCAGGGCTGATTTTTTGCTGTGGCTGCCCGGGTCTTCCTACAGCGATGCAGAAATGCGGAGTGAATCAAGGAAATTGCTAAACCCTCACGGATTCCTTTAGTGAGGTGTAATGTGATAGCATCATGTAAGACTTTGCCTTTTTTTTTTTTGTTAGTCTTGTTTTGTGTTTTTTTGTTTTTTAACTCACTGAGGTTGTGGTTTAACAACCAGTTCAGCTGCTCCATTTCCAAATGAAGTCTAAGCCAAAATTTAAGGCTGTGAAGCTAAATTTAGGATCTCAGGTCTATGTTTAGGCATCCAAATTGAAGTGGTGTGATGCCCCTCTGGCAGCACCCTGACGGGCTGCACACAACACCCACCAAAATGAGCACATGTGCGAGCACGCTGCACCTTTCCAGCTCATGTCTCACATTCAGAATATAGGGTTTCAAGCCTAATTTTAGCAGTCTGAGTTGGAGACTTTTGGTTGTTTCTTTCTAACAGTTGATGTGGAAAAAATCTGGCCTCTGAGAAATTAAATTCTGTTTCGTTTAATGGAGAATTTGTCTGCAGACATCAAGAGATGGATGTGTAACGTAGGGCTTACCTGTCGGTGTATTCGTGCGTTACTGCCTAGGTGCCGTATTTTAGAACTCCTGGTAATAACAGCAAATCAGAGCTGGACCAACAGCTATCACAGCTGCTTTTATGCTCTGTTGGATGCTTTTCCAAGTGGTAGAGGGTGCCACCATGGCTGGCCTTTCTCCGTCCTGAGTAGAGCATGACAAGGTCTCCTGCAAAGACTGAAGGGCAGGGGGGGTTGGGCAGAGGCTCCTTTCCTAACAGGAACCTTTTTGCTCAGGACACTAGTGGGAACAAGGCAAGAGGACAGGACAGCCATGTAGACAGGTCTGGAGCCAGGGGGAGATCCAATTGTGGCACCTTGGTTTTTGTGGGGGGATTGATTTAGCTACATGGGCCAAGAGAGTCCTGATTTGGACAGCTGTGCATTTTTGCCAGATGTGTAGGATCCAGATTAGGGCACTTCTATAGGATAACTGCTGAAAGCCAGCGTTTACAAGGACAAGCCAGCTTCCAGTGTATGTTGCTTAATATTGAAGACGTTGATTGTGCATGGGTGGGAATGTTCCTGTACAGAGCAGCGTCTTTGGTGGAGGACAGGATGGTCCTCGTCTGCTCTACTGGAGTACCAAATGTTGCACCCTTCACTCTGAACCCCTCAGCAGCTCTAAATCTTTTGAAACACTTCAGAAACATGCTCTGGTCTCTCCCTTGTCCAATGGCAATGAAAGCCGGATAAGTTGTTTATGTGCTCCTTTTTGGAGAGGTTCATTCCCCCTTGAAGATGAACCAACCCCGAATAACGTCTGCCGCTTGAGCAAGTCATAAGTGTGTGTCTGTGTGTGCACGTTGTGTTCCTCAAACGCATCTGCGTGGTGATTGGAAGATATGAAACTCCCTGCATATTTGTGGGCAAAGTCCAAGTGCAGGCAAGGCCCCTGACAATGTTTTCAGAAAATAAATTGCTCTGATAATCCTCCTAATTCATCTGCAGGTTTCCCTCTTTCCAAACAAACCTGCACCAACTGAAATCACTTGTAACACAGCCAGTTAATATGTTGGTTGTATTTTAACTCTCTCGATGAGTAGGGTTCAGTTTCTTCTTTCCCATTTGGCTATTTTTATTATTATTTTATATTTTATTACATCCTATTGTATCTGATACTTACCAGAATTAAGCTCTCCTTGCCATAATGAAACCTCAGTAAGCCTGGAGTGCTTTGGCAAGAGTAACTTCAAGCTTGTTTGTCGAGAGGGTTTTGCCAAGCCCACACAGCTCTAATTACATCTTTTCACTGGCCTGTTTTAAACTGTCCTCTCTTTCCAAAGTCTTTTGTGTGTTATGCAGAACTACATTGTTATAATGAATACAGTATGTTTAGAATAAGTTTCATTGGATTTGGTAGCCAAGCAATTGTACGTTTTTATTAGAGGTACTGTAGACTTCCAATGGAGATAATATTTATACAGTGGTCCAGAATTGTTTGCATTTAGAAGAATAAATAAAATGAATAACATCCAAACAAGATAATTAAAATGTCAGTTACAAAGTACCTTTAATTTGCTTAGGCTTTTGATTTGCATATTCCTTCCTTTCCTTTGAAGACAAAGAGAAATACACTTGATACTAAATGTCCAGCTCTCTAATATATCATGTAATAACCAAGTACCTCCCATTTGGAGTGTATTTACACTAACATTGCAGAAGTGCGCCCACACTTGCATCTTGGGACAGAGTTTTTCAGTACACAAACATTTTCTGTCTTGCTTTGTCAGATGCTAACTTCCATTCTTATTAAATCACAGTGTTGTGGAGGATCAGAAAAAAACCCCAAACCAAGCTAAAACTGACTAAACACACAAACTCTTGAAGTTGCATGTGGTGTCTGCTAAAAGCTGTGACGGACAGGTAGTTGTGGAAAACAGTTTTCTGAAGTATCTTTCTGTAGGTACCCATATTTCATTACAAAAACCTCCACAAAACCAAACTAAACCAAAACTCCTGCTATTATATATATAAGATACTTAGAATTTTATCACAGACACAGATAGTTAGCTAGCTATATGTGTATATATACAGGAGAGAAACGTAAGGGGGAGGCTGAGAGAGTAGATCTGTTAATCACCGACATTTAAGGCCTCTTGACTTATTAACTGTGGAATGCTTCCTAAAGAAGGGGACTTTGAGAAACTACAGCACTGTTTTTGTATGTGTTTGGAGTTTACTGGTAAGAATAAGATGACAGAATTACCCAAGTTACAACCAAAATATCATGAACCTGTTGCCTGTTACATACCTCGAGTTTTGTGTTTATTTACTGCACGTTAAGGACTTTTTTTAAAAAATACGTAAACTTGCAATACCTGGGAGTATGTTTGTGTTTTGGACTAGCAAATTCTTTCTTGTGTTTCATGAGCATTTCCATTTTAAGACAAGTTGGATATTTCTTATACCTAGTTTGTCTGGGTTTTTTTGTTAAACCATTTTTTGTTAAACCATTTTTTGTAACTATTTCTGTGCCGTTGTCACTTTTACTTATTGCTCACCATTTTGATGCTACGTATTGGTACTTTGCAAAATTTGTTGGGATTACTCAAGATGAAAGGGTTGCTATGCAAATATGAAATCTTACTCCCTAATATTGGTTACTCGTTCCAAAGCACAAATTTGAAATGAATAATTGCATGGCATCTTAAAGAAACAGGGATGCTGGCTAACACAGCCTGTATGTCTCTGAGACAAGTAGAAAAAGCGAGTTAGTGAGTTAAGCTTTTTATTTTGTAATAGTTATTTCTATTCTCAATTTTTCTGGTGTGTTTTGTTAAGTAGATCTTTATTTCCAGAGACTGAATTGTACTCCTCTTTCTTTTTCCTTGAAAATTAAAAGCTTCTACCTTAAAGAAGGGAGTGATACATTATCTGCTATCTCTAAATTGAACCCATTTGGAGCTATTTGCATCCTGTAGAAACCTACAGCTGAGTGCTGTGCTCAGAGGTGTAATGACTGGTTGTCACAACACGCTGGAGGTGGCCCCATAACAAAATGATCCCCTGTCAATCCCCTTGCAGGAAATGCATTGGCAACCTGTAATTCGGCCTCAGTATTAACATCCTGCCTGGGTTTTGTTAAATAGCACTTTCTAGGAAGTAGATCTGCTGAACTTGTGCTTAATAATGTTTTAAGGGGAATATTTGATGGAAGTTTTAGAAAGCATCACATGGGGTTAACAGTGATTTGTCATTTGTTTCTAATTAAAGGACTTAATCTCTTATCACTAGAACAGCCTATTTTTTATACTAAAGGCACAGATGTGAATAGAAACATATTAATGAGATGTCATACTACACAGCCATTTAGTGTTTTGTTTAACTTAAACATAGCAGAAAATGTGCATCTAAGTAGACACATGTAATGACATTGAGATAGAATTATAATTTCCTACATTTGCATAACTTTTAGCAACATCCACTTTAGATCCACCTTGCGGTGGTTATTCTATATTCAAAATTGATGTTTTTTATAGTAGTAAAAGGGTCTAAAATCATACAATGATGTTATTTTCCACTCAAATGGCCTGTTTTTCTTAAACCAAACATACGTCTGTTTGATTTTGTTGGTGGTTCTTAAAAGAGAGAAGCAAAATCCGTCCAGTCTGACAGTCATGGTTATTGCTCTTGAGAAGCAATGAAAAGCGAAGGTTAACCTCACCTGTAGGTACCGTACTTGCAATTGTCAGGTATATAACAGCCACTTTGCTGCAGAAATACTTAAAAACTAGGCAAAAGTGGCATGGGTTAGTGCAATATTTAAGGCCCAAAAGGACAATCTTGGTGACGTACTCTGGCACAGGCTGTTGTGCATCACTCTGCAATATCTCCATCAAGCTCAGATAACCTATGGATGAACGAGAGAGGGCCATCGTTTACAAAAAGTCACTTTCTCAAGGTCACAAAACAAGTTGGGCTTAGAGCAAGAATGAATGAGTCATTTAACATATTCACATGCACTAGTGAGGGATTTTTGAGCCTAAGTATTCAGTATGCACATTATTGGAAAAAATCTGAGAAATGAAAGGTTTGAATCAGATTAGGTGTAACACAGTTGCCAAACAAATATAATTAACGAAGAATTCATCAAAGTTATACGTTATATTTTTTTGACTAAGAGATGTATGAAGCTGCTTCTGCTCTAGCTTGGTGACTCCAGCTCTCCTGGCACATCCCTGTGTGCCAGGACAAATGTCATTGCTAACACCAGAGACGAGCACTAACGTCTATGTGAAACACGTCAGTCCAACTTTATTTACTAGGGAAACTTTGCCTACTTTTTGACCAGAAGACTGGGAGTTAAGACACCCGGACATCATCTGTCTGGCTGACTTTCACTACAACGGGAGGCAAATCGCTTAGAGCTGAATTGCGGCCCCGCTGCTGTGGCTGACAGCATTTCCTTTAACTAAATCAGAATTTCTGCTTAAATTCTGTATGCTGGGCTCTAAGTTAATTTATGCAGGTATCATAACGTGTCGTCAGGATTGGTGCATCTCTGTGTTATTTTGTATGACTAAGAAGGTTAAGAACGATCATTACCTGGTCTGCCTTAATGGCTGTAGTAAAGTCTAGCATTGCTCTCAGCTATTGTGACAATTACTCTGAGAAAGCATGCTCTTTGCTTTTTACTGGCCTTTTCATATAGTTAACAGCAACCACAAGAAAAGAAAATCTGCTCCAGTTTGTTCTTAAATAATGTATAGTTATCTTGCGTTCAGAAAAGACTATAGATGGTTCCCATGCTGGAGGCAACATCAGATGGAGCAGTACCAGGTGCAGGTAGTCTTGCAGGTCTCAGCCAGCTCACTTTCAGCTTCTAATGCGGAGCGGGAAAGCTACAAGGTGCCCAAAGTTGCGGCAGACAGTGGGATGGCTGTGGGGCTCCTTCCTTAGGGAAAGGGCTGATTGCTGCATGGTTGTTGTCCCAAGGACCACTTGTGGTCCTGCACCAGAACAGCCTGTGCAGCCTCAGCATAAACAGTAAACTTCCACGTTTTGAATAAGTTTAATGTCAAATAAACAGAGGACAAAACTTTTTCCCCCAAATGCTTTCCTTTCCCATCCTGAAACTACTGGCTGCTCTGCTTTTCTTTCCCCAGTGCCAGGATCGCAGCTTCCAAGTTAATTTTAAACCTTTTCTCTGTCCTACATATTCATTTTCCAGCTTAATCTTCTCTCTCAGCTCCTCTTTATATCTTCTCTTTCTCCACCATGCCTGTTGTGGCCGTTAGCTCCCTTGATTACTGTGATCTTTTCCCTTAAGCTTTTCATTCCCCTTCTTTAGTCTTTCCGGAGTACAGCTACTGAAGTACCTTACTCTCCGTCCCCAGCACATCACTCCTCTTTCCTTCCTTTTACTCTCACCCTCAATTCCCATTACAACCCAGTAGTCAAGCTAGGCCTGTCCATAATCTTTGCTTCAACTACATTGCTTTAATTTCTTTTTACTTCCTCTCTTTTAGCTACTTATTTTTTTCTCAAGATAATTTTTTTTAAAAAAAAGTCTCTCATCCATTTATTTTTCACTCACTGAGCTTTTTCCATTGCTCTGAACTCTTTCAGAAACACATCTTCCTGAAATCCTTCCTACTGAATTCTCCCTAAGAACTTACTTTACCCTTCTGGGTAGCCTCTTTCAACTCCCGTCTGCACCCCTCTCGTGTTGTCTTCACGTCCTTGGCCTGTGAGTACTCAGCGGTGTCTTGGCGGCAGCATGTGGTCGTGGGCAGAGGTACCCTGCTTGTGTGCAGAAGAGGTGATCGGTTTAAGTGGAGTGTTGGGATAATAACTGCTTCAAGGCCAGAATGCTATTGGGAACGTTGTTTGAGGAGCGGCTGTAAAATTGAGGAAGAAGTAGGGTATAGTAGCAGTAGTAGTGGAACTGTGAAGAACCATAGCTTGGACAATTGTCTTGGTTAGGTGTTGGGGCAAAACAGGGTCTTTGATCAAACAAAAGAGTCCCTGAGAAAGCAAAAGTTGAGCAATATTTTTACTGATTCTGCTTCTATTGTCTTTTACTATCTTCTACTTACTCCATTGCCAGTGCTTCTACAAGGAAAGCCTTCAGGACGAATGGCTAGAAGAGGTAACAGTTTCCTAAAAATGGTTATGGTTGGCAATGGCAACGGCTGGAAAATGGTTCCTTCCCTCTTAGCGATATAGTGCATGTGGGCTAGGCAGCACTTTTTCTGGAAAGGATTGCACGTTTTCCACACATTGCAAAGGGGATGCAAATCAGCTGGTCAAGTCCTTGGTCAGAGGTTTCCTTAGCTTTCTTCCAGTCACATTTTGCATAATTATATTTTTTTCAGAAACTGTTGATTAGGCATGGAGAGAAGCAGTAGTTTGGCATTTATGTCACTGTTTTAAGTGTGAGCCAGAAAATTAAGATTATTTATAAGACAACAGCAGTAGAGTGTGTCCAGCTATGAAAATCAATTTCCAGAAATCATCGAAACCATAAAAATTAAAATTTGGTTTGAAAAAGAGCTTGTAATGTTAAGATCAGCCTGATGTAATTTCCACCAGAGAGTTCTTTCAATGTCAGCTCTAGCAAATAACCCAGCATTTTACTGATTTTATTTTTGTGAAATATATATATGTATTTGTATGCTAGTAATCAGTAAAATAAATGATTAAGCCTACATTTTAAAGCAAAGCAAAAGTGCCTGTATTTTTCCTCTAAACTGGTTTATAGAGATTATGAAGTAACCACGCTATGGTGGCAGTCAGTTTATCAAAAAGTAGTAGTGGAAAGTAAACGAGGATTATTTATGTCAATATTCATTTGCTTTTAGTACAGTAACTCCATTGAACTGTTTGATCCATTACACTTCAATTCAAAGGATTTCTCAGTCAGTCAAAGAAAAAAAATATTCATTAAAATAGTTAAGGCAGAAATACAATGGAACAGTCCTAATTGCCTTAGAATAACATTCTACACACAAGGTTGCATGAGTAAATCTTTTCAGGTGGGCCTTTTCAAGAAAGGTCCCTATGTATTAATTTAGAGACTTAAGCCATGAATGAACATAAACCCACTTTTTTCCATTCAGAATATTTGGGCCACCGTGCCTGTTTCCCTGGGTGCTTTCTTTTGTATTTTCTTAGTGGGAGACCACTTATAGTAGGTGACGTCCATTCTTGTATTACAGATTGTTTCTTTTGGCTGGCGTGGTTATGATAATTAAGGCTGTTCCTTCGGAATTCCAAATTTTACTCTTTCCTCGCTTGTATTATAATTTTTCCTTAAAATGAAACTAATGACATGCTAAAAAGGATCTAAAGCAAGGTCTATATAGTAACAGTTAAGAAAACTCTATAGCGGAACTAGCTTATTTCAACATACAGTGGTTTTCTCAGGTGGCTTTAACCTTTGGCTGTTGCTGATAGTCAAGAACAGCTCATTACTAGAGAACTCCATAAATATGTTTCCTGTCATTATGAAAGATCATTTTAGAGAAATGGAAAGAAATGCGTTATTTTTGTTTAGACAAATGTTCTCCTTTTGTGAAGATATTTGCCCTTGGTTAATGGAAAGACTGTGATGAGACTGAGAATATTTAAATTTTTTACACTGGTTATCAAATACACAGAACTAGATGATCTCAAAAGAAAATAAGAAACTAATTGATAATTTGAGTGCTTATGTACACAGTCTAAAAAAATAATTAGATTCAGTTTTGGAGATGAAACTTACGGTTTTCAGTCTTTGGCTATCTTATTTTAGTCACTCATGGGTTTTAATGTTGAGCGAAGCTCAAAGGCTGCACCACAAACTGCAAAATAAGCCTGGTGGTCAATTTGGCTATAACTCTGTATCTCTCTCTGTGACAAGGGCAAAGACTGAAATGCTTTTCCCTTTCACCTATGCATATTGAGTGATCAGGTGTGTTATGATGGCGGCAGACTTTATTATCAGAACTATCTGCATACCTAGCAAATGTTGAGCAATTTTAGTATCGAAATAACAGGGATGCTGAGTTGCATAGATTCCGTGTCTAGAGAACAAAAATTCATTTTGTACCAGCTGGAATACAAAGTATTGAACCGATTTCTTGTCTTTTCTCATTAACAGAGCTTAAAATCCAGGTAGGGCACATGTGTACACAGCTGCCCCAACCTCTCCATCCAGCCCAAGCCCTACATCTGCCTGAGACACTGCCAGTCCTTTCAAGTGCACAGAGAAAGTTGTCAGCCCAAAGTTTATTAAGCATTTCTGTTCCCCTTTCTGCCCTCTGTAAAAGTTTGGGAAAAGGCTCATAAATGGCAAAAAGGCAGTTGTACACAGGAAGCGTAACTTGGCAATAAAAGCCCGTTTTGAAGTATACTACATGGTTTCTGAATAAATATTTCTTTAATGCATGTAATTACCGGATCAGCAGAATAAATGTGGTCACGTCCTTGTAATTAATACATTGTCAAAAGTTCATTTAAGTATAATAATTTCACAGGAAAAATGCTGTCTATGTAGTTCGTGCAATAATTTGTTAAATTAAGTGCAATAAATATAAAATTATTGGTGGATATATTTATTTTTTTAAGTTCTTATTAATTTCAACATGCCATTTAATACTCTTAAATACATTTTTTCATAAAAAGAAAAGCTGCTAAAAATAAAAGTGCTGTAATAATGTTTTTCTTATTTTTGCTAAAGGAATTTTCAAGCACCACCACTTAGTACCGCAGCTGCAGTTGGCAAATATTTAGTTAAGAATTGTGTAATCAAGTTGGCAAAGGCTTGAAGGTCCTGTGAGGAATACACAGAGAAGGATGCCTGTTTATCCACAGTAGAAAAACAAAATGTTTATCCCTGGATTTTGTGTCATACTTCTTCAATTCTACCCAGAGCTGATTACAGGGCTGGGTTAAATGTTACAGCTGTATGGAGCTTCTAGCAATGGGAAGAGTGTCATTCTTGATATTCGGAGCTTATTTAAATAATTCTTCAGAAAAGATGTATTCTGATTCTTTACCAGTCTCAAAATGGTGGCTTTTGTTTGGTGAGTTATTTTGTTATGACTTGAGAAGAAGAGGCTGTGGAGCAGCGATGTGACCATGAATACTGGTGGTGGCCATGGCCAGGTTACCCAGCAATATCAATTTGTTCTAGATCAATGTCTACACATGATGGACTCCTGGTGAACTGTACAGTTCAGAGAAATTTCTGCTGGTTTTATAGTGGTTGAAGAAGGGCTGAAGGTACCTGCTCTGGCAAAGAGCTTGTTAAGGGGTTGCTGACCCACTGCTATGCATTGAACAGTTTTCAAGTGGCAGAATGATGTTTTATTGGATCAGGGCTTTGTGCTGTACAGTAATGGCATTTCTCATCTGGCACTACAACTCCTTGAGTCTATGTATTATACTCTTGAACCCTGGTCAGAGATAAGTTTCTCACTTGACCATGCATATAACAAATTAATGTTAAAAATAGAGCTGGAATACAACTCCCCAGCTTCTAAACTTGTGCTCAGTTGGTGCTTGCAAGACCACACCTCTCCCATATGACGTAAACCACAGAATGACTAAGAATGACTAAAGGCTATAGGACTTTCTAGTACTCCTAATTGGACTCTTAAATTTATCCAGACAGTAGAAGCTTCCTATTCTGTTTGTGGAGACATTAAAACTTCAGCTTTTCAGAGTTTAGCACATGAGGCAATATTGAAGAATATGGACTAGGAAGGAATCCAGGTGGTTTCAACTGAAGCTGGAAACAAACCAAACCAACCAACCAAAACCTGGTTGGATGAGCAGGCTCAGAGAGGGCAGTAGTAAAATGGATGGACTAAATCCTAACCCTTGGATGTCTGTAAGAAGTGATAGAACCCACAGGGTCCTCTCAGACTTAGTGTCTCCCAGCATCTTTATCAATGAGCTGGAGGAGGTCACTCTCAACACTTTTGCAGATGATTGCAGATGACACCAGACTGGGGATCCAGGTGGTACACTCAAGGGCAGGGCTTCCTTTCAGAGAGAGCTAGACAGGCTGGGGGAGTGGTTCAGTAGGAACTACAGGAAGATCAACAGGGAGGTATGCAAAACCCTGCCCCCGGATGGAATAATTGCTGTGAATAATTCTGCTGGAGACCATCTGCTTGGTGAGCAGGGCTATGGAAAATGCCCAGGTGCTGGTGGGCAGCGAGCTGTGCAGGAGCCAGCAAAATCCTAGGCTGTAGGAGCAGGGATGTGGCCAGAGGCTGAGGGCTGTGGTTGTCTCCGTTTACGCATCACTTGGTGTGGGGCAGGACAGTGATGGACAACAGGCCTCAGTTGGAAATGTAGAGTTCCACACTCCGTACAAGAAGGAACTTTTTCCCCATGAGGGCAGTCAAGCAGGGGAGCAGCTTGTCCAGAGATATTGTGCTGTTTCCATGCTTGAAGGTTTGCAGGGCACGAGCGGATCAAGACTTGAGCAACCAGGCTGAACCACAGACCTGACCCTGCTGGGGCAGGAGGTCTCACTAGAGACCTCCCTTAACCTCCCAAATTGCTCTGTGACCCCATGGATGTTGGGAAATGTTCAAAAAAACATCCAAAACTGTAAATCTGAGCCACATTTTGTAAGGTCTGAGTTACATGCAAAGAGTAAATTACAATATGTAATGAGACTCCAAAATCATCTCTGACGTCTGTCAGCTCCAACGTATACCCTGCTGAATACTGCATTTCAGTGCTAATACTTACTTTTGCTCCAGTGAGATATAAATGTTACTTGACCTCAAAAGCAGGTCATGAAACACATACGACATCTTGCAATTAAGCTAAAAGATTCATTGACAAACATCATTCAAGTAGTACGATTTAGATGGTTACAAGAAACCATAAAAATGTTGTGATACTGCAGGGAAATTGGCTCCAATGGGTCTATATTATATCTTGGCATTGAGACATTGTATGCAGTAAGGATAAAGCAATGCTGCTCATAAACAGAGGAACATTAATTATATACATTTAATTTTATGTAACATCACACTTGTGGAAAACATAAGAAAATTCGTATATTGTAAATGTCATCTTTTTTCCTGAAGGAATTTTCCATTATTATTTTATGATGATAAAATAAGGTGTACTGATGTATTCTCAAAATAATTTTTTATTTATTTTTACGTATTTCAATAATATTGAGTCAGTAAAGATGATATCAGGAAATCTATGAACTATAATGAATTTTATTTACATTTTTATTATAGCACTAACTCCACATCAGTTCCCTTCAAGTGTATATTTGAAAAAAATGTGCAAATCATCTCTTTTTAACAAAACTACCCAAAACATCTCAATCACTTTTGTAATGAAATTTTTATTGCAGCGTTTGAGAATATTTACATCAGCAAGAAAAAATGGGCATCAAATGAGGCTGTATTCTGGGAGAACTGTGAAAATGGAGTAATGTAAATGAAATATTACATGGTGAGAACCGGCCCTTGACTTGACAGCCCTTTTCCAGGAAAATAGTGGCATCAATATAGCAAGATGAATATATCTCAGCACAGGGAGAAGTTCCAGAACTTGTTCTGCAGCACAGAATCGGTAGATGAATCTTTTACATTTTAAAGTTGTGCTTCAGGATTGTCGTGATCCTACTAAATAGGATTGACAGTGGTTCTCAAACTGTAGTCTGAAGACACTGTTATCTTACATGCTTTAACCACCGGTTACAGTCAGAATCAGTCAACTGTGTCCTCAGAAGGGTTTTTAGCTCAGTTTCTGCTGTGATGAGTGCTTTGTTGTACGAGAGAAATTTTGAGGGAGGACAGCAGTCAGTTGGCACGCAAATTTTGGGGATCGATGGTCCAGAGCAATTAATGCAATGAATGTGTGTTGGAACCTGGGAGGAAAAAGGTGTTTCTGGCAGGCAGGACTGAAAGGTCTTAGCCACCTCTAAACCGGTGCCTCATCAGTTGGAAACGTTAGTGGCACAACTGATGGCGTTTGTTTAAGGCAGCCATCTGGTAAACATGAGAATATAATGCACCATATTGCATTCCCAATAACATTTTAAACTGTTTGCAATCTCAATAAACTTTTAACTTTCGAGACACATGCACAGAGGACAGTTCCTTGCTTCTGTTGGAGAGAATATCAGATTTACACAGTGCCTGCATGCTTACATTTCCAAAAGCTGCAAAGTTGACAGCCAAAACTAAAAGCAGGCCAAGAGCAGCAAAAACTCATGAAAACCTCTGTTGACTGATTTTGAATCCCGTTTTATTCATTTTACCACCAAGGCCTGGGATTGGGCTTCTGAGTTGGGCCACTGGGAGCTGCAAGTTGTGTGGACCTCACTTCTTTATTCCACCGGAGGACATGGCAGGAGTTCTTTTTGAAGCTTTGGTTCTGGGAGTGCGCAGAAGTGCCTCCAACCAGTAACAGCCTCAAGTTGTAAGGAAATAGTTAACTTTTCAGAGTTTTCCTTTTTTCTTTTTTCCTTTTGCTGTGCATTCTTTGCACAGTGGATGAAGGGTGAAGCAGTCCTTGTTCCAGGGTAACTTTTGGGAAAGCAACAGAAATTACAGAGGAGCAATTTACTTCACCTGTTCACTTCGTTTTACTTCTATTCTGTCCTGGTTCAAGTGACACAGGACTAATATCTCTTCTAATGCTTGGGAAAACTGCACTTTCAGAAGACTCTAGTGCCTGAATTTGTGAAAATATTTACAGTATAGCCAGCACTGGTTTGTGGGGATTTCAAGGTCTGGGTGTTTTCGAGCTTGCCGGGTGCAGGGATGAGGAGCGAGACCCAGGCACTTGACCCAAGCTGCCAACAGGGTTATTTCATACCATGAATGGCACATTCCATAGAAATTAGAAAGTTTTCTGCGAAAATCTTTCCCTTAATGGCTCAGATCCTGAGAACTCCTTGCCCCTGTGCTGGAGCCTTGAGCCCTTCCCTTCCTCCTGAAGCCACAGCGCTCCCACAATGTGTCCCACATTGGCTGTCCCCTGCTGGGAGCGCACGGCTGCCTACAGGTAGAATGGGCTGAGTATAATCCTCATGTATGTTATATTGGTTCTTTAGCATTATTAATGTTAATTATCCGGTCTTATTCTGTTAAATCTTTTTAGATTTCAACCCCTAGGTTTCCTTGTTTTTTCCCTGAGTCCCCTTCCTGTGTGGGGAGGGGTCATTGGGTGAGAGAAAAATTGTCTAAATGACAATAAATTATTGTGGGTTTCTCAAACCATAACTTATTCTAAAATAGTGATGTCCGCAGCTGATTGTATGTTGTATCTGAGGGTCTTTTCTGCATCCTTTGGTGCAGTGTTGCTGCTCTGTTTTAGCTGTGACTCTCCAGAACAAGAACGCCATGGCTTTATTATGTGCAGGAAAGAAACAAGTGTTCTTCCAGTCATCCATGTAAATTCAGCGTTGATTAATACTGGGTTCATCTTCAATTGTTTCCAAATCCAAACCACCTTCCTGACCTGAATTTACTCTACTGAACCAGGCATCTGAGTGGAATGGGCGCCCTGTAGGACTACATCATTAAGTTTGTCCTCCAGAGAGAAACGATCTGGGTTTCACGTGCTGCCTTCTCTGTTGTACTGCCACTGTACACCACGTTACTTGGACAGGGCAGCAACAGATAGTTGTCCTGTTCTTTTCCATATAGTGCATCATGGTTTTGTCTGGATATTTCAGCAACGAGCCATCTCTTTTAGGATGATATCCCATTATTATAATACGCCAGATACTTATGTCGAGGCATTGATCTATGGCATTAGCACAATGGAAATAAATTCAAACTCATACGTTGTATTTCACACACTGAGTTTTATCTTGACCTCCTAAGGTGAGAGACAGATGTTTTCCATTGGCAATGCTATGGTTATTTGTTTATTTTTGTAAAATGCACATCTGAAACCCACCTATATAAAACTGGAATATGGGCTGCATTTTAAGTGAAACCAGGGAAAAATATGCAGACTTTGAGAGACGAAGGGGGAAAAAAACCTGCAGCAAGCACCAGGATATGTGAGTGAGTAAGCATAATAGATCAGAATAAGGCCCTAAATCAATTTTATTTTCACAGTTCTAGCATCGTAAAAAGTGGGTGGCAGTAAACCAATTATTATGCAACTTAATGAACTAATTAGGAAAATCAGAGCAATAATGGTACTGGTACTGACTGATCTGAATATAAAAAGTAGAATTAAGTTCCCAGTATTGAATTTTTCCATACAAAGGATTATATAATAACTTTTAAAGCATTTTGAATTTGGGGAGAAGGAGGGTTGCATCTGTAGTTGCTGCGGGTACCCGAATGATCCGTTACTTCATGTACCAAACTCGCTGTGTAAGTACGCTCATGTGTACTGATTTAAAAAACCCAAACAAGTAAGGACCAGGTCATTAAATGCTTCATTTGCATTTATGAGCACCTAAATACTGTTGAAATACCAATACCTGTGGTCAGTAGATGCTTGAATATCTTCAGCATATGGCTTACATGGCCGATCCTGCAGACTGGTGACGTGAAACCCTACAAGAGTGGGATCTGCACCAAGGTGAATACACAGGAATAGAAGAGAGTAATCGCAAAAGCGCAGCTTCTCTTCCTTAGTATTAGTATTGTAGAACATGCTATGCTTTAAACCATTTAAAAACCCTCACATAATACTGTACATGTTGACAGAAATTATAAATATATTGCTATCAGACCAGTATTTCTCATTATACATCTGAGATTATGTATGAGTGTTTCAAGACATTCAATAGTTTGTTGATTTTCTTTCTTTACATTTCTGCCTTTACATATGTTGATAATATGATGTGTCATTATGGGCCTCAACCTTTTCTCTTTAACATCAATTACAAGGTTCCTTTTGCCTTTGGTGCCGAAACTGAAATGAACCCTCATAAATTTCTCCATCATTTCGTTGCTATTGTGAAAGGTACTACAGTGTTTTCATTGATTTGTAATATATTTCTTTATCGTACAATTATAAAATAGGGTTTCTTTATGAGTTTTCACATGATTCCATGTCTGCTTTATCCATGTTTGGCAAATTTAACAGCTATAATATTTGTATGTGGCACACATTGATTTTTTTTTTTAATGGTCTTTATGATATTTTGATATGGAACTGTTACTTGAGAATGAACATTGCTCTCGTAGACTGGGTCCTACATGTGTCAGAGCAGTTTCTGTCTTAAAATATAAGCCTTGCGTTCTCAAACACAGTGCTACTCATATGTACGAACGCAAAGACAGGACGTGGCTATTCCAGTATCAGATAGTGTCCGTATTTTTTCCAGGGAAGTAGCTGTTCGGTCCACAAGTGTTTCATCAGAAAGCAAAGGTGAAAGTCATTTCTTAAATAGCTTCACGGAAAAGCACCAGGAAGAAGAAAAATAATTTCTGCTTTCCATGATAAAAACAATCAATGTGAATAGTTTTGTTTATTTTCCTGGTCAAAAAGTCACTGTCAGGGTATATTTAAAACAAATGGGGAGATGGGAGGGGCAAATGGCCTTAAAGCAAATGTATCACATACAATACTTTTTAAACAGGAGAAGGAACCCAGGCCAGCATGTTAAAAATGAGCATTTCCAATACAATTTGTCACCCATGCATAAATCTTGCTGACATTTTCAGTCACTTTAATAGCCTTCCCATTTTATAAATCAGTATGAACTTGCACAGTTGCAAAAAGTGTGTATTTTGAACATCTCATTTGCATACTTTACCAAAAGCCAATGAGGCAGTGGAAGCAACACTGGTGATCATAATAAGTGTTTGGGAAAAGGCAGAAAGATCACTAATGGTTTGCCTTTAGGGATTTCTGTACTCCATAGGGGACGAAAATGAGAAATATTTTTCAAACAGCAGGGGTAAAGGTTTTAAAACTAGAAACACATGGAGTGATAAAAATGTTAGTGCCACAGGGCGCATAGCAGGAAAAATTTACAATGTAAAAACTGTAATTTCAGCATTAGGAAGTAATAATCGTGTTTCATCATTGTTATTAAAGCATGACCCTTAAAGTCACATAAATTAGATATAACTTTCTAGAGAAGTGTATTAATCTTCAATGGAAAATATTAGGAAAGTTTATTATCATATGAAGATCAGAAGAAACTGGGTTTTATTAAAAAATGAAGTTAAACTTGGTAGGTTTTTTGGAAGAATTCTCTAGCACTTTGAAACAGCAGATAGACTTGTGTTTACCCAATGCAAAATGCAGTGACCAGCTTTGCTCTGAAAGCCAATAATAGTTACATGAGAAGAAGCAAAACCCCAACAATTAAAGAACAAGCTAAGGAAATCCAGGAAGTTCTATTCATAGGCATAAATGGCTTATATTTTGGTCAACACAGTCTTTCTATTGTGTTGATGCCAAATGCATCCAAATGATTAATGAAGAATGTTAGAGTCATTGGAAAAAAACAAAACTAAAATTGTAGCCTGAGGTACCACAAGAATATCTGCTGGGAGACTTGAAATAGAACCAGTTGTCTGAGGTGTGTAATTAGTGACCGAGGGATAGTTTCCATCCTATCTGGAAAGTACAATTTTACAAGGGCCTCTGTATTTCTTGCAAATGCTCGTCACTTCACCTGCAAGAACTTTTGGGTAAATTTGCATTTGCAGAAGCCTAATGCCAGACTAGCACTGGGGGGCGAGGGAGCCCCCAGCTTTCCTGGCTTGGGCTGGGAAAAAGTGGTGCGATGTGGTGGGAGTGGACCTGCTGGGAGAAGCACCTGCTGCTGAGGGCCACACTGTACCACATTGTACCATGGGAGTGGACTCATCCAGATGAATGTCATTTTTCTTACCTTCCTGGCTCCAAAATCCTAGAGGGTTTCTTGAAATGGAGCACTCAGGGTGTGGATTCAGCAGTCTTTGCTGTGGCCTACAGGAGCTGCCCAGGTGATAACTAGAATAAGCCACTGATCTCTGCATTTCTCTATTTCTGTAAATTTATCCTTAATTTTCTCTTCTAGATTTCAATTAAAAAAACTAAGTGCTAGCATTTTAAAGTGGAATAGCATGTAAAAGAGAACTCACGTGAACCTGGCAGACTTGGATGTAAGTTTAATTTTCTGGAGATAAAGAATGGAATAGTGCTGTGTTATTGATAAAGCCTTTGGACTTCCTGCGAGACAAACAAGCTTTTACCTTTTAGGATTTGTTATGCTGGATGTGTCTTGATTCAGAGCATCAATGATGTGTGTCCTGGAGCATGATTTAGCCAGTTCTCTGTTGCTCAGTCACTAGAGTGAAACCATCAAGAACAGAATAGTGTAGAAAAGATCCCTTATCTGTCCCCCTACGTTGAACGCCCTCATCGTTAGGACACAAAGCTTGACTTCCTCTTGCATGCATTATTTCTTGTCATATGACTCTCCTTTTTCTTTACTCACATTTTTTCATTTGGAAAAGGACAAGGTCCATAGATTTTTTTGGAAGATTAGGTATCCCCTTCCCAACTTAATCTGTAGCCTGACTTTGTGGGTAGTCTCCAGAGAAGCAGCGAACTTTCCTAAGTGCTCCAAACACAGGAATGGTATGCATAAGGAGGGCATCATTATTATCTCTCTCTCCAGCTGTGTTCTTATGTGAAAATGGTTGTAGCTGTTGTTTTTTCTGTCCCTTTCTGCCAGTCCCTCAGGCAGTTTATGAGGCTCATGCATAGCCAAAGATTAGGCATCGTGCTTCTCTGTGCCGTTGGATCTAACAAGGCAAACTTGCCCAAATGTGTTGTTTTTGGGGTTCTTTTTTGCAGGATGCCTTTCCTGTTTGCATCAGACATGATTTAAAGATTTCTGTCACTAACCTTGGTGGCAGAAATTGTCATTTTCCAAAGCAGAGAATTTAAAATTTTTCACTTTGTAAAAGATTATCAGTTTTCTCATCCAGAAAGTTCATCTTCTTAGTCAATATATGCTAAACACCAGCTACTGAAATCATCCCAATGGAAAAAGGCTTCATCATTTTCTTACTGAAAAGGGAAAGATATTAGATATTTGTCTGTTTAAAATGGGGCAGCTAATGAAATAGGGATAGTAGTGAATAAGTGCTGAATTTGTTGACTTTATAGCTTAATGGTGCATTTTGTGAAAATTCTGCGGTTTTCAGATACTTCTTTACAAAGAAGGAAAGTAATAGCTTTCATAAGGTGAAAGGAATGACAGCAATGACTTGCTATTCAATAGTATTAGACATCTGCTTTATGTTGGTGTAAACTGATTTAGAAAAGAATTTGGCAAGTGTCGAGTCTACACGGTTTCAGAGACTAAAGCTTTCAATTTCCAAATACAGAATCCTTCTTTATCTGAAAATGTTCTGCTGAGGTCACGACTTCATTAGTCAGCACTCTGCTTCTATAACAGTGATTTGTAGACCAGAATTTAAAAAAAAAAAAACCCAAACAAACAAACCCCGGTGTATGATAGATTTATGTATATTTTTAGCATTTCAGAATTTGAAGAGTAAACTGGTTGCATGCAGTTTGACAACAAACTCGAGTGATCTTAGGAATTTTTAATGACATTTATCCCATAACAGTATCCATCTAATGTGGTCAGTATGGAAATTAGTGCTCTCTGGACTAGCTGATATCTGCTCTACCTGTTCTTGTACATGGAGACACATCCATTGTATAAAGGGCTAAGAGCAAAAGTTAACTGAAATGGTCAAATTTTAGACTAGAAAATGCAATCGTGAAAAACCTCTTACCTTGTGTGGACGGTAGTCAAAAATTAAGCCTTTTTTAGGAGTTCAGCCTCTGAAGCTGGAGTCTGTAGTTGATAAAACAGATGATTAGGTTTAGCTTTGGAGATCAGGAGTGTTTTTACGTTTTTTAGAGGTAGACTGCAGCACTCAGGGTTTAGAAGGGTCATACACGTAACAAATAAGTTTTTAGCCATGTCTGAAACGTTTATAATACAAAGTTCAATGTAGTTCCATGCCTTTTGTAGGTTGGTACTAAGAAATGTCAATATTTTGCTCTATAAATAGAATAACCTTTTAAAATACTCTGATTAGATTAACTCATGTGTTAATTTAGTAAAATTTAGTGCATTTGGTTGTTTCTATTCAGTTTATTTCTAAGATGTATAACCTGTGGTCTGGACCTTGTAGTCTAACAGTTATGTTTTTCAGGATCCATTCCCTAAACCCACCTGTTATACTTCAGCCCTCAGCTTCGGTACGTCAGTCTGAGAAATTAGAGAAGCAAAACAGGCTCAGCTCTAACAACCAGTTTCAATAGCCAAAAAGCTAAATGATCAGAAAGAGGTGGAAGGTGCACCTCTACACAATACACGTCTAATGTATATGAACAGTCAAATAGAAAATAGTACGATCTCTAAGGCCAAACCTAATATTTACAACTCAATCCATTTCAGTGAATAATTTGAGGTGGTACCATTTGGAATGTGGTATGAAGAACTGGAAGAATTATGATAGATAAAATATATCATAAAATAAAAGTTTAAGTGGTAAAAGGTGGAGATACATGTTGGAAGAAAATTAGATATTATCAAAAATTAGACATAAAACTTATTTTATGTAATATTTTAGTGAATAATCTTTGCAAAAAAAAAAAAGGCCTAATTTTTAGCACAGTGTTTGGAAACATCACCAGTTCAAAACCGATTTGAGATATACAGGAAGAACTAGACCATGCTGAATGCTGAAGCAGTTTATACGGGATTAAGTTTAGAACTGTTGGAATTTAGCTGCTTGTGAAAGAAATGATCTATGAACCGGAAGTTCTGAACAGAGAACAAAAGAGGAAAAAACCCTGATTTGATTGCACAAGAGTATTAACAAATGGTTGAGATCTACCAGTACAAAACTATTTTGAAAAACCTTAGACAGTAGCAAGAATGATAATTCCATCAAGAAAAGAGAAATAATATAACTCTACAAGGCTCTTGTAATCCCTTTTTTTTCCCCCCCGAGCCTAACAGGGATGTTTTATTTTCTTGTAATTTCTTTCTTCTTTCTTCTGCTTCTGTGGGATCAATTTTCCTTATTGCATCCATTCTTTGCTATGAATTTACTGTAAGTACATTCATAGTTACAGTTGTTATAGATGTACAACATATGTAAATTTACAAGTCCTAAAAATAAAAGTATGGGTCTGAAATAGCCCTCCCAATGCAAGAGCAGTTATGCAAAGGCAGAGCATTTACTCTAAGTGGCATCATGACACAGTTTCTGGATTCTTCTGGGAGGTCAGGCACATATCTCAACGTCTTGCTGTGTGTCAGAGACACACCCCAATTTTCCCTGGAAAAAAATTCTGCCTTTCTTTTCCTTTTGTCTCATGGAGCTGAAATGAATGTTTGTAACTGTTACATGATGTGAGGTTTTCAGAGGAAAGCGCACTTTAATGGTTGGGTGCATCGTTTGGTGAAGGATCTCCGAAAGTGAGCTTTTTCTCATGAGGCAGAAGGTATTCAACCAGGAGATACTGACTGCCAGGAGAGGACAGTAAGGCAGTAAGAGAAGCAGAAGTGTCTTTCATTGATTAATGAACCAAGAGGACTTGGGTATGCTGCAAGATCCTAGACTGTAGGATAAATACGGAAGATCTCCAGGGAAAATTTGCCAGAGGTCATTCACATACATGGGCAGAAAAAGTATCAAATTTAGTCTTTTCTGAATACTTCTGACCTCTTGTAAAAAAACCCCACAAATCCAAACAAGATCAAATGAACTGAAACGAGTTCTTAAGTGAAACCCACTCACTTCGATTTTTCTCACATTTAATTTATAAAGGCTATGAATTTCTTGATATGCTGTATTAAAATAAGTTATAGTAGTCTTGTTTTTCCAAAGTCAGTCAATCAGTCAGTAGTGAGCAGTCAACATCCATGGAAAACCCTACGATAATAACGTTTATCCTATAAATAACAAACTGGCTCATACGCCTGATGGAAGGAAATAACTTTTGAAGGTGATTTCAGTATCAAGTGATTGAGAGGTTTATTGTAGAAGCCAGAAGTGAAACACATTATTAAAAGTTATTAAAAAATACAGTGTCTTAATAACTGTAGAATGCCAGTCAAAACATGTTATTTTGCCATGCTACTTAAATTCAGCAGCCTTTTCCCCATGAAATAGATTTTCCCTATGAGTTTCTAAGTAAATGTTTTCTCGGGGAATTTTGAAGTGTATATTGCTTAGGAAAATCTAGTCTTGAATAAAATGCATTTGGCCACACCGTTAGCCTGTTAGAAAGGATGCGGTAATAGTCCCTACTGACCCTAAAATATACAAACATAGCGGTTTTTGCCAAATTAACATTTTTCACAGTTTTGATAGTGAAACAGAGAAATGTTATTAAATTTTACTTTGGTCTGATACAAAATTTACATCTATTAATTTTAAAAGCCTGTGCTTCGTGCAAACCATGAGAAACATTCATACAAGAAGAGCTGCTCCGGGACACAGCCGGTATAAAGTACGTTGCTGGAGGGTGCTCTGTAGTTGGAGGTAGAGAAATGTGGTTGCAATCATCCCAAAACTTGTGAGTGTGCAAAATAATTCCAGCTGAGAAGAAAATATGATGGTCAAGTTTAGGCAAACTACTAGAAGGTTGAATTTCAGTTCTGTTCTTTGCCAGTGTGACCAGTGCCTGTGTTTCCTACCGTCTGTACGGATGCAGATGTAGAGCATCAGGCAGAGCGGTCATAGGTGGACTATTCTGTCTCTCCTGTGGACTCTCTGCTATTGTGTTTGACCAACGAATGTTCACTGCAACAGGCTAGTGTTTCGGCTTTTAAGTTTTAAATCATTTGCCTTATTAGGCTTTGGTGCCATTAGCATGGACCAGTTGACATAAATGCCCCAACAGGTCACTAAGACTCCTTACTGAAGTGTCGAAGAGTTTACTACAAAAAAACTTGGAATCAAGCAAGATGAAAAGTCACAGTTTAGATAATTGAATCTTAGATTTTGGCATTGGCCAAATGACAACTGTGTTCCACTTCCTAATGTGTTGAAAGCATAAAAAATGAACACATCAGATTTGGTCATTGTCCAGAAAAGAATAATTTCTAATAAATGTCGGCTCCATCAGCAAGCCAGCTAAACATATAGTGAATGAGTTATTGATCTTATTTTTCTCCACGTTTTAAATACAATGACTCATATTATGAATTATTCAAAATTAGTTGATTTCATTCATGCGGATTTATGTTCCTAGTCAAACCCCACATTTTTGGCAAATTATTAATGGAGATATAAGAATGTTTGAGAAAGTGCACAGGTGCCTGGTATATCAACCATCACTCATGCTGGTGGTGTGAACTGATCTCCTCTAACACACTTAGAAAAACTATGGTCAGCTGCAAATATATTTTTTTAATCTTTTCCCCAATATATGCTATACATAGGTGGGAATGTTTTGCTTAATAAGGCTTAGAAGAGTGAAATATTTTCTTATGCACAGAATATCGTACCCGTAATAGCACAATAAACTTTTGCAAATATCTAGGCTGATTTTCTGTAGCATACAAGTTGTAGATCTCAGCCATTTCTATGTCATGCATGTATCTTCTGCTGATCTAGAACATAACCTCTCAGAGAAATCTTGTGGATCAATTTAAAGGCCTTAAGTGAAGGAGATCCATATGAATTGTTCTTGTGATTAATTACTGGAGAACTGTTGTGTTTCTACTCTGGATTTGAGTGTGTGTGTTTGCATTTGCCAACCTTTGGAGCTACTTAATGACATTTTCTCTAACAGCGACTAAACTTTATATTTTCCCCCTGGTCAAGGCACGCTTTAACCTTTAGTGGGGATAAATAAGAAGAATTTAGCTTGCTCTTTCCCCAACAGGATATATCTTCAAAAAATTTCAACAACACTTTTTTGAACCCTTCCCAGGTTTGTGACATCGAAGTAGCAAATAGAGAGGGCCAGAAGATGCTGCATGTTTTTCATTCCGAAGATGGAATAATGGTGGAAGTGAACTATCTATACAGCAAGGTAAGACCTGGGCCAGACAAAATGGCACAAGAATCGTTTGGCAGCCTGCAAGTGGTTAATTTGAGCTGTGATAACACTTAAATACCCAAATACTGCAATTTTGTGTCCTGGAAGTTGCAATATTCAGACTGTAGCTCTTCTTTATGCATTGTCTGAGCTGGTGTTTGAAGTACTAAAACCCGGAATGGCTACAGAATGGAAATTATGTTGGCTACTCCTGGGCTGGATTTTGGAGTATCGTCAACGCAAAAGTGGTAAAGTGGCAAATTTTGGTGAGCGGCGTTAATGGAGAGCGCAAAAGCATTATCAGCACAGCGAGGGGGGGTTTATTCATTAGGTTTTGTCAGGATTAGTAGGGATACCAGGGAGCAAGGCAAATTCTTTGGCGTCCCAAAGAGCGACGAGCACGTAGAAGGAAAGACAACTGCTGGTGTCCCTCTTTGCCCGGCATTTGGTATGCATGGGCGCAGGCATCCAGCGAGCAGCAGACAGCACTAAACAAGGACTACCCCGCCGCAGAAAGAGACGGGCAAAGTGAGAGCAGCTGTGAATGCTGGCATATTTAGCTGCTAAGAGCTGCCGACCCTCGCAGATGAGGCTGGCACGAGACTGCAGGAATGAGGATGGGGTAATACTAACAAGACTGAATTGATCTGCATATATTACGAAGGAAGACCAGAATACTCGCATAATCACAAATCCGTAAAGTAGGTCCAGGGGAACACCTTGACTTTCCCAGGGAATGAGAAGGCAGCTGTGAATGTTGTTGGCAGAAATGGGCTTCTGCTTTTGAGAGTTGTCAGCCCACCATTGTTCGCTCCTCTCGTGGTCTGGGCTCACTTTGAGCCCTGGCGAAACTCACTCTGCGTCGCCTCACAATAAGATTTAACGTTGTGTGTCATGGATCTGGAAGAAACAAAAATAAGCCTCCGGCCTAAAAAATTGTGTAACAATACAAACGCTATAAATATTTTATGGAAAGTCATATATACGGCTTTGAAGGAATAAAAAAAAAACAGGGGGAACCTTTCTTTTGTAAATGAGAAATTATCTCTCTTTCCCTGTTATGAAACGAGCTGGCTGGTTAAGATGGGTCAAATATATTTTAAATATTTTAACTATGTTTCCCATGAAAATATGAAGATAGTCTGGGCACGTTTGGCCAGTACTTTGAATTACAGTGTTGAAGTTACAAAAAGCTTAAATGAGAGAAGAAAACAGCAGCAGAAAGAGACAGGGAAATGCATCAGCTCTTTTCTCTAATAAAGAAAAAACCATAATCATGGCTTCCTGATAAGCTGTAAACTTTTGTATACTGCATTTCCTTAGGCAACCACAATTGTCCTCCATAAGGATTGTTTCAGCAAATCATGCTATTTGGATAGGCGTAGCAGAAAATTTTAGCAATCTCAAGAATTGCAAGCTCAGTCTTGCACTTGGTGAAGTGCGTAATGTAAAGTGATGCCTTTAGAGAAAGTACCCTATAATACAAAAAGACAAATCACTGATTTGGAATTGATATGTTCCTTGTACTTGATATGTTCATTTATATGCAAGAAATTTATTTGATCCCAAATTCAGGAATTTAACCAAACAGGCAGATTAATTATATGGCCATCAAGTGAAGAAATGGTAAAAAAAAAAAGCCCATCAAGATCCCTGTTGCAGAAACCAAGTATATAAATTAGGGAACAAGTGACGAATCCTGAAGAGGAAAGCAATATACTAAATAAAGTACTATTTCATGCATGCAACTTGTGTAACATTAAGGTTTTGCTTATACAATGAGAAGTAAGGAAATTGGAACTAAAGAGAGAAAAGTCAGCATCAATGCTGAACCTTGACATTCTGATTTTTAAAGTGAATTTATTTTTCTTTTCCATGGTCAGAATGCATATGCCAATATAAATTGCAGTGCATTATTAACACAAATGACATTAAGACGTAGAAAAATAGACAGCTTAGACTTTATTTGATTTTCAAGTCTGACTGAACAAAACCAGACAATGTATAGCTCCCTCCTCTCTCTCCCTTTCTCTCTCTCTCTCTCTCTCTCTCTCTCTCTCTCTGTGTCACACACACACACTTGTTAGGCTGTTGCATTGGGCTTTTTTCTTAGTGTGACATATTCTTCATTTTAGGTTTTAATTACTAGTCTTTAATTCCCTAAATATTCCCTAAATATTTTTAAAAAGAGAAAAATGAAAAAAAGGTTTACCAAAAGAATTTCAAGGTCAAATATCTCTTCTTTGGGTTTTTTAATAATATGTAGTTGGATTATTTGGTTACTTAAATTCAAAATTCTAGGAAGTATTTTAAAGTAATTTAACTGACCAGGAATCTCAGTTTTAGCAATAGTCCATAGGATTTGGATCCAAAAGGACTTAAGTGCTAGTGCTTTCTACTTCACATACTTATTTTCTTTTTTTGTAAGAAATGTATTGTAAAATGTTATTTTTATAGAAAACTCAAAATTGATTAAATATTGCCTGTATAGTTGAGGGGTTTTTTCTTCCCCCCCCGCCGAGTGATATACTCTGCAATAAGCTGCAGCCTTCAGCTGGCCTGGAGTCACCTCAGGAAAATCATACCTCTCATGTTCTATGTCCCGTTTTGGATGGTTTTTACTGTAAATGCAGTAAGTTGATCCCAGAGAATATTTTTGGATCTCAATGTGACTAACACTTCTTACTGTTAGCAGTTCACAGGTATGATAGTCAAATACTACCCAGGACCCTGCTCAAAACAGTGAGGAAAAATGTATTATGTGCATACTAATTATTCATAGTGAGTAAAAAGGGGTTATGTATATAATATGTAAAACTATAAATATAAAAAATATAGATAGTATTTATACTTGTAAGAGTGGACTGGATCAAAAGTACCATTTTTTGGAGATACATCTGGTTTTACAAAAGCAGTAAATGTGAGTCCAGACTTGGTTTCCTTCGTTATTTTTATTGAAATATATATCATTTTAGTTTTATCATTCCAGCTCCATGAAAAAACAGCAGACTTTTGGTGAAGCTAATCTATTGAATACTTCATGGTTGGTTTTCTTTTGAAATTACATTAGAGACACATGTAAATTAATTGTGTAAAAGAAATGCAATTTATGTATCGGTATGTATATGCCATGATTTTTTTTCATTTTTTACTTCTTCCTTTGATTCTGGAACTGAAAGAAGCAGAATTTCACACACTGAGAGAAGCAGGATTACACAGTAAGTCTCAAAATCGCAGTTGTAAAATCTGTGGGAAATCTAATGAACAGAAATTTACCCAAAGAGATGACTTCTTTGGGTGTCACTTCTCTTTCTTCACATAAATTCATTTTGAGCAGCAGACACATGCAGCATGAATCAGATCATTAAATGTGTTTCAAATATTCCACAAAGTGCATTTCACTCAGGTTGTGAGTTGTTTTTTTTTTTTTAACTAAATACTGAGGATGCATTAAGATAATTACAATAGTCTAATTAGACTTTCTCCTAAAAATGAGTTGTCTACTAGTGGTTTAATAGATTAAGGATTTTAAAGGGGTTAGAAAGAACCGGTTACAGTAATCAGAGAAGAAAAAGTGCTGAAGGTATCATGAAGGCTCATAATTAAACTGAAGCTTACAGCTCAATTAAACTTGAGCATCATTATGCATAAAACATCAGTGGGCATCAAGAGTCCAATAAAAAGAGATGCTATCAATGTTAACAGCCAAAAGGTAAGACATAATATGGATTGGACCAAGTCTTCCAGATAAAGTCAAGGAAAATTGTGAATAAATTTGAAGTACAATCTAAGCCATGTCTAACAAGCTGATTAATATAAGTGTGACATATTAAAGATACAGTAACTGCAAGACATAACACAGAGCTCAGTTTTATGCAAACCACAATAGATTAGTTTTGAAGAGGGGAAATACAAGAATGATTTATCTGGTAGAAACAGGGCAGGCAATGCCTTTGACTGTGAAAGCACCACTTGTGTTGTCCAATCCCATGCAGTATTTGTTATATTTAGACACGGACTTCCCGACCTTAGTTTGGATTCTTATTTCACTTTTATAGCTATATAATTTGGCAGTGCTTCCTATTTCAAGATCCCTATAATCATGTAAGTCCTTTGTAAATATGTGGCAAATACTTTATAAATAAGCAGTAATGGAGCCATCAAGCAGATGACTTGGATTGTGAGTACATTTCCAAGCTCAAGGCATCTTTTCTGTTCCTGGTAGCAGTTGGCTTGTGTCAAATTGATGTACACCTTACAAGACGTTTTCTTTTATATACCTCAAGGGAGCTTAAGGCTCAAACCCACAAAATAGATTGTGAAAATCTTTGTAGCAGTGGGTGATGCTTTGAATCACAAGCTCACAGGATTGTATCTTGAAGCGTTCATATTTTTCTTTCAGTTAAGAGTCTTGTGTTAACTTTTTTTAAAACACAGAAGCAAATGTAGCAGTCAAAAAGTTTAAATGTTGTTGAATTCCTAGCAGTGTAAAAATATGTGGAACAGCATATCCATAAAATATCGTAGGTTAGAAATTATTTGTGATATTGTACAGAGAATAAATTTATTGCAAAATAAAATTACATAAGAAAAATTGTTGCACAAGAAAACAGCTTTTGGTGCTTTTCTCTGAAAGGTATAGCAGGTGCTTACAATATCATCAGCTAAAATATTAAAAACGCATTGATTGTGCAATCTGTGTTTCCGCAGCAGGAAATTTAATTTAGTGCTGGGAGAAGCACCGCAATAAAATTCTAGAGGTGGCAGAGTATCACAGAAAGGCTGAAGAGATCCTGGCGTCAAATGTTTTACACAGATACTGTAAGATTCGCAGGTGTTAGTAAATGAATATGTCTCCTCCTTTTTATTTACAGCTCTGTATGATTTATTATTCTTTTGCTCTTCTGTGATGCTCTCTGGATTGGTACCTGCAGGAACCTCTAAGTTCCACTTGGAGAAATATGACATTAGGAAGAAAATGTCATCGTTTAAGGTAGAGGAAAAAAGAAACTCTGTAAGCATGGAAGTCCAAGTGCCAGCACACATCAGATTCAAGTTCTTCCCTTACATGTACAATGCTTGTACAACTCCCATTACCTTCTTGGGGAGCACTTTGTAGAGCTTATTGGATATTATTTGTCTAAAGGCTTTTATTTTTTCAGGAGCCAAATTATTAATTAATACCAGTTTCAAAGAATTTTTACCTGGAAAAGCTTCCAGGGACCAGACAGAGTATGTGGTGCAAAGAGAGTCCAGGTGGGAGAGGATTTACCTAATCTAAGACCTGCAGGAGACCTGCTGTGGTCCAGGTTTGAATCTGGATGTGGGTCTTCTGCACCCTGCCTGAATGTCCCTGGTTTCAGGCTGTTCCTTGGGAGATTCTGTTTTCTGTATCAGAGCAAGAGGTAAATTCAGTCGGTAGCTCGTAACTCCAAGCAACATTCGGTCAGAGAGGTGGTGTCTCACACAATCCCAGATTCGATCATGTGTTTGATCATGCCTTAATTAGCCGCTCTTCTGTTTATAGTGAAATGAAGGTGCTCCAGTGCTAATTAAGAAGGGTCTATTAAGCCACATGGAAATACCTTGCTGATTTAGAGCTTAGACAAGAGTTAAATGAGCATCGATGGCTCTGCAGCGAATGCCCATATATGTGCTCTGTGGCAAATGTGAAGTTATTTACTTTAGCTGAGCTCACAGAGAAAGCGGGATAAACCAATTTAAATTTGTCCTGCCTGGTTAGTTCATGTGAGGCAAATTGGTACTCCTTGATATTATTTAGATTTTATTGTGAAATCAATAGTTAAGTGTACATTTTACATTAGCCAAAACAGCATGTTTGTTCCTTCTCAGGATGTTAAGTATTGTTTTTGTTATTATACTTGTTAGAGTGTTATTATATTACATTAAATATCATTAACTAAAATTATAATTACAGTCATTATAGCTCACATTGTATTAAATGTTATATTGTGATAATATGATCATATTATAACATTATCAGTGGTGGTGGTAGTGATACATATCCATTTCTATAAAAAGGTAAATTCTTTGTACAGCTGAAGCAACAATAAGAAGATGATGGGATGCAAGACTTAAACAATTGTGGTGAGTTCAGCAGAAGGAGTAAAAATCTTTACTAAAAATCGCCCCTTAGAATTTTGGATCCATAAAATGCACAAGAAAACTCTTGTGGATTTCCTGAGTGAAAGGCTTTCCTTTTAGACACATTAGAAAACAAAAAATGTGATGCTCGGAGCACCTCCTCAAGGCAATACACCCGCGCTAAAATGACTTCTCTCTTTGCTTAGGTCAATTGCCAGCTTTTGCTTTGCAACTCTTTGAGTTATTGCAAGGTAAAGGGGTTCAAAGTTACCCCAAGAGAAAATATCGTTGGAAAAAGCCACAGAGGAGATGAATTTGGCCCATGTCAGTTGTTGCTAGTGTCTTCGTACAAAACCAGGTGTAAAACAATACAAGTGCCCCTGCAGAGAAATCTTTTGAGCTTGACATATTTTATACGAGCTTTTTATTCTGCCATTTAAAAATACCCAGGGTATTCAGTATAAGAAAAAACATTAAAGGTCTTGCTAAACCAACAAACCCAAATGAATTAATGAATCCCAAAATTCTGTCCCTTTCTAGGTTGTTCAGTGTGTAGTGTGATACCCAATGTTTGGACTATTGTAATACACTGACCTAAGTGAGAGAGAGAAGAATGAAGAGGACATTGTTTCATCTTGAGTTTTTTTTATTCTTTCCCAAAGGGTGCTGTTAGTAGCATGAAAAAATTGTATTATAACAAAATTGTATAAAAATAAATTCCTTCCCCCCAAGCCAATAGGTATTGCTTCACAACTGGGAGGCAGCAAACATATTGGTTGAAAACATTATAATACTTAAAAACCACGTGGAGTTGTAAAAACTGGAATGAGTCCTCTAAATCTTCTATAAAATGGTTAATCAGTTGATCCTTAACAACTGCTATGTACAGTGCAGAGAGCTTATAATTCACAAATACAGGTTCAAGCAGTGTTCCCCAAGGGTCGGGAGAAGAGACTGAAACCCTGAAAAGAAAGGGGAGGGAGACAGAAGGAAAGAAAGAATTAAATAAAAAGGTCAAATTCTTAATTTGCTTTTTTATTTTATGTTTTCCCAATTATTGTTCCCTGTCTCTTAACACTGAAAAAAATCTTCTCTCACTCTCTCTTGACGGAAATGGAAAAAATCAGTTGCTATATGTTTTGTAATATTAATTATTAAACTTACTTGCTACTTTTTTCATCTCTTCTAAGAAATCCATCTATATTTTGCAAAATTTAAAATCAAGGGCTTGCCTGCAATAGAAGAAAGGGAAGATATATATTTTTTTCTTTTTAATGGCAGTCTAACAATAGTCACACAACTCACCAGTGCATTCCAAAAATTTCATGCTGTCATCATAAAAATCTGACTGTAGCAGAATCTGTCTGGCACTAGACATAGCCCTAATGACCTTAAACTCACATACGATCCCTGGTGATCAGAAGAAGAAAAATACGGTAAAAATAGAGAAATATGTAAACTGCTTAAGTGACAGAAAAATATTCTCCGGAGAATGCCATTCATTTTCTTCCTGTCTTTCACAACTGTCAGAGGTACCAGCTCTCTGAACTTGTCTTTTGTTTTGTTTAACAGGAAGCGTAGGAGAATTTACTAGTCACTTCGAAAGTAAAATTAGTGATGAAGTCAGATCATTCTTCTTTTTCTACAGCTACAACAGTACATTTACACTATTTAAACAGGAAGCATAACATAACCCGCTCCACTTTTACAAATGTTGGTAGTGATGAATTTCTCTCATCAGACTTCTGTTTCCTAGGGTTCATTTAACGAGAAATTATGTTTCAGTGTAAACCAATAAATAAGGTTTTGCATAAACGCAGAAAAGTCTTAACAGAATCACACATGCTTATTTTAAAAAAATAAGTCCTTTGTATGTGCTTTTTCTTTTTTTTTTTTGGTGCTAATATGAAATGGCTTGATTTTAATTGTGATTCATTTCTAGCATTGCTATAAATTAACTAAGGAGGAATTTATAGGATTCTTTGAAAGTTCAAAAGCATTCTAGAGAAATTATTCTAAAGAAATAAAGAATTTAATAGAGCTTGATAAATTTTTGCCATATTGTGTGACATTTGATTTTTTTACCTCCAGCTTTTGAAATCAGTCTGATAGCAGAGACTTCTTTCTGTCTCTCTTGACTATAGAGATAAGACTCAAAATATGAATCTTAAATGTGCTGATCCTAAAAGCAATGAGAAATATCAGTGTGGTATTGCTTTGAATAAATTACTGACATTTTAAAGCTATTTGGTGTTTAATTCATTATGGGTTTTAATATTAGCGGTTAGCAGCAGTAGTCTTTCTGTGCTGTTTTGTTTAGCTGTGCAATAACAACTTCTTTTAGGCATTATCATGAACCCACGGATTTCCCTGTGACGTGGGTCTCGTTCTCAGGTTGGGTTCTAAGTACCACATGGAGCATTTTTTTTTTAGCTCCTCCTTTTCCTCTCATGGGAACTCTCGAAGAAGCATTTGCCTTTTATGGAGCTGTTCTGAGGTGAACAAAGTCAAACATCCTTACAAATGGCACAGATTGTCCAATATGTGAATTTCTATTACTAAAAGTGTACAAAAAAGGAAGAGGCGTATGATTGAAGACCTAAAAAAAAAGTCACGATTCAGACGTGCAACGAGCCAGTATTTGGGGGAAAAAAAATCCCTCTTATCTGAAAAAGGCTCTGTCCTTTTAAGGCTTGGAAATACAGATTTTAGGGGATTTTCATCTGTGCGAACAGTAGCCGGACAGTGGTCCATCAGGAAGAGACGTTCTTTTAGCTGCTGGTTCATCAGAAAGATTGCTATCCTAGTCTCCAACCAGCGAAGTGAAAAACAGGCAAATTGTCATCTCTATACAGTCCTATGCTGTATTCCAGGCAGGGAGGTGTGTTCCCAGCAAAAACTACCTTCTTCCCATCTAACTGGATATCTCAGTGTACCAGGACTTTGGAGAATGAGGAACAGGCAATTTCAAAACCAGGTTTCCTGATATACAAAAACTTCATTAAAACTACCAGAAAACCTGTACTCAAAGCATGCTGAGGCGCACAGTAGCATCAGTGAGTCCACTCCCTCCTGATCAAACTGTGCACGTCCTCATGTCTATTTGCAGCAGTTTATAGGCCTGTGTCTGCATCGCTGGAGTATTCTATGCCTTGCAAATATTAACAAATCTAGCTTCAAAACATCCTGAGAGGTAGCGTCAGGAAAACATCATATAAATATTTTAATCTCTCTTCTTGCAGTAGGACTTTCACTTCCCTTACACACATCCTTTATGTTTGTTGAACTTGTATTTATTGGTCTAAGTTTTCTTAAACCAAAACAAAACAGTAATTTGTCTAGTTTATTTCTTTCAAAATGGTGTTCTTAAAGTACATCTTGCAGATAGATTATCTGTCCCTCACAGCAAAGCCTCACAATGGGAGTCTAATAATTGCTCTTTTTCTAATTTCACTAAATGAGTTATAATTATTTTATGTCTGTTTTATGGTTACTGAATAGTATTAACCTAAGCTCTAATTATAATATAGCTTTCAAAGAAATGTATGGACACTAAATTGATGGACTGCCAGCTTATGTAGGAAGATCACATAAAGCAGATATACAGCTAATAGTTTAAGGCATAGCATGTTAAAATTCAGGGGCACAACTTGTTCATGAATAAGTAACAGGTTGTAAATTCATTGACTATCTTTTTTAGTAGATCAAACAGAGAAGGGCATGATTAATGCTTGTCAAATGAAAGTACAGTTAAAGTTGAATGTTACTTATAACAATAGGATTGGAAGTCTCAATCGGACTCCGAAAATCAGGTTAGTCAACACTGTAATGGTAATGGTGGATATTATGTCTGTTTTCTGATGATTTGCCCTGTATTAGAGCATTATGAATGTTACTGCCATAAATTACCCCATTGTTTTTCATGTATAAAGTGATTCTTGACTAAATATTTCGCAATTCTCTTCTTGTCAGCCGTGCTTGAATGTCAAAATGTTAATAATCAAAAATTTTAACATCTATGTGTGTTTTATACGGCCTCTACCTGCGCTTCCCAACGTGCAACTTGCAGCCATGGACCCTCATCCCTACGTGTCCCCAGAGGTGATAGAATCTCCTCCTGACGGAGCTCCTTGCGGCTCCCATCTCCTTCTGCACACTCTGCCATGCCCATCCAGAGGGGACGCACGGCTTGCTCATGTCAGAATAGAGAATCAGATATCTTTGGGCATTTCTCATCCGTTCACCAGACAGGTCAGCGTAAAGATGTTATTTGGCCCTAAATCCTCCGAAGTGGCTGTCAGTGGGGCTTTTTCCTTTTGCCTTTGGTATGAGAGCCTGCGTCGGGCAACACTGACGTTTCGTTGGTCATCTTAACACAGCCAACAGAATGGTGCCTGACCCTAAAACCAAAAACACCAGGGGTAAGCAAGAATTTCCTTCCCCAAAGGTGATCCTTCTCGTTTGGAGCCCCTGAATATATATGACATCCATTCATCCCGGATTTAGATTTCAAAAGTCGCTCGCAGACTTGCAGTTAAAAAGCGCTGTTTGAATTAGCTTCAGACTAAACAAATTAGATGTGTAAAACACACCTGGCTCTTATCTAGCTAACAGCTAAACCTTAGACTATGAGAACTAAATAAAACCTACGAGCCATTTCCTGGCCACTGTGTGAGATTTTCCGTGAAGTTTATTTTTTAAGCCTCAGTGTCTGTTTCTTAATTACTTAAAGGTCCACAGATTCATTCTGTTGTATGAAATTGAATATAAATTGTTTACCAGACTTAAGGGGGCAAGGAGATTATGCACTTTCTTATTTTTAATATTTCTCTCTCCTATCTGCTGTGACCAGACAGGAATTTCAAGCAACAGTTCTTGGAAAACATATGGAGATCAGCCTGGGAGTTTTGTAAGGTAAGGGACCGGCCACGATGCCAGGATGTCTGGCTGCTGCTTCTGCTGAGCAGCTCTGCATCCGTTATGTTTTGAAATTATTCTATTGTAACCATTTTCAGTCTAGTTTAGTTTGGCAATATATCCTTGTTTCCAAAGGTGTCTACACTTATTTGACTACAGAAAATATTTACTTCTCTAAAGGGCAGCTTAACCTTTGTTTAAATTTGAGGTGAGCGAAAGGTCATTGTAATTATTTGCTGTATTATTTGTGTCACATCTGAGTTACTATGAAGGCTGAACATGCATTGCCCTTTATTAGGAAACTGCTTAACAAAACCCAATATAACCACATGTTTTGCATCCAGCAAATATTTTATTGAAGCAATGGCTTGTACCGGAAACTTTGGCCTCTCTTGAGCTCTGACTGAGAACATTGAAGTTAGCAGAAGGCATTCCCAGGGGATGGGATAGAGATGGGTGGTTTGTTACTGCAGCTATACTCACTTTATTTCAAATATCCTGCAGTTGGGAAAAGGAGAGGTTTAGGTTCAATGCTTCCTGATAAAGAGCTGCAGAGTGGAGAAATTGCAATAGTGAGGGAGGTTTTATAGCTAAGGTGGATTCACAGGAACATCACATTGCTTCTGCTAACAAAAGCTTGATTTCCCATAACCTTCACAAAACCTAGCTTCTCCATAACTTCCTTGAGAGGTAAGGAAGAAGAAATATGCAATATGGCTGTAAGTTATAACTGAAAGATATGTGGGATGTTTTTGCCATATTTACAGGTAGGAGCATTTATCTGCCTTGCAGAACTGCTGGAGGAGGCAGCTCCACCATCGCGGCCGGCATGGATGGAGCCCCCAACATAAGAAGGACATGGACTTGTTGGAGTGAGTCCAGAGGAGGCCACAAAGATGATCTGAGGGCTGGAACATCTCTACTGTGAGGACATGCTGAGAGAGTTGGGGTTGTTCAGCCTGAGGGAGTCTCCAGGTAGATCTTCCAACCCCTGCCAGTGTCTGAAAGGGGCTCCAGGAAAACTGGGGAGGGACTGTGGATCAGGGAGTGGAGCTATAGGATGAGGGGCAATGGTTTTAAACTGAAAGAGCACAGACTTAGATTAGATATTAGAAAGAAACTCTTTACTGTGAGGGTAGTGAGACTGTGGTGCAGGTTGCCCAGAGAAGCTGTGGATGCCCCATCCCTGGAGGTGTTCAAGGCCAGGTTGGACAGGGCTTGGAGCAACCTGGTCTAGCAGGAGGTGTCTCTGCCCAGGGTAGGGGGTTGGAATGAGATGATCTTTAAGGTCCCTTCCGAAGTAAACTGTTCTATGATTCTGTGAGTCTATGGATGGCTGTGGCTGGCTCCTTCTCAGCTGGGGCAGATGTAATTCCCAGACTGAAAGCCAAGATCACCCTTTAGTTTTGTTGCTATTAATTTGTTGCAGCATTTCTCTTCTAATGATTACTATTTGTGAGATGTTATATTGCATAAATAAAGCTGCTGCCTCTACTTTGATACGTAGTTGTGATCCAGTAAATAATGAATTGCTAAGCTTATTTGAGACAAAAACATCAATGCCTATGCCATAGCAATTGTCTTTTAAGTAGAGCAAACACCCTTACATTGGTATGTCTTATTAAAGACTGAAAAAGTTTCACCTGCAGAGAAAATGAGAGTGTCAAACGAGTCTTCAGGAGCAGAAACCCCACCATGAATTTGTATGAATGCACAAGTAGTGCAGGATTCAGTATTTAATAATACAAGTTACATTGTCATGCTGTAAAAAGGAAGTTGTTTTAATGGCTAAAAGGTATTACAGCAAGTACCAAAAAAAGAGTCACATTCTTTTTCAAGGTGCGAGTCTTGTTTGCATCAGTAACAAAGTGATGCTGCTCTCCCACGGAGGAGCATACAGATGCAGTTGGGATTACCTCAGTTCCGGGCTGTGTAAAATGGGAAAGGGAAGAATACGAGATCCAACCCAATAAGAAACGAAACTGGAATGTGGTCAAGGCAGGGGGTGACTCCTGTCTTAGCTGGGAATGTACCACCTACTGTTGGATGACAGGAGACCTGGATCAAAAGACTGTGTCCCCAGCAGGAGTATGGTTGCTCTGCTACTAGGGAGATACTCTGAAGAGCAGAGTGTATGTAGAGGCGAAGCTGTAATCTAAAGTTATAGAACCACAGGATGCTTTGGGTTGGAAGGGCCCTTAAAGATCATCTCGTTCCAACCCCCTGCCATGGGCAGGGACACCTTCTGCTAGACCAGGTTGCTCCAAGCCCCGTCCAACCTGGCCTTGAACACCTCTAGGGACTGGGGCAGCCACAGCTTCTCTGGGCAACCTGCACCAGGGTCTCATGATCCTCACAGTAAAGAGTTTCTTCCTAATATCTAATCTAAGTCCGTGCTCTTTCAGTTTAAAACCATTGCCCCTCATCCTACGGCTCCAGTCCCTGAGAGTCCCTCCCCAGTTTTCCTGGAGCCCCTTTCAGACACTGGCAGGGGCTCAAGGTCTCCCCAGAGCCTTCTCTTCTCAAGGCTGAACACCTCCAGTTCTCCCAGCCTGTCCTCATAGTCAAGAAACTTTGCTTGAATTTGTCACTTGGAAAATATCCCGAGAGCAGCTTATTGTGATAGACTGCGTGTAAATAATCAGCACCTCCCATGATAAAGCGTGATAGCTGTGAAGGGTTACTGCTTCATCACATCACTCAGATGGTTTTATATCTGCATGGCAAAGTAGCAAATATATATGGATCTGAAAGTGCTTGATACATTTGACATTCAGAGCATGGTTTTTTTCTTTGTGTTTGTGTATATTTATGGTCACTCACTAAAGGATCACTGACCCTTTGATAGATTAATATAATGTACTTCAGATACAGTAGCACAAGGAAAATGACTTTGACAGTGAATCCACTTGTTAGTGCTTGACTTGCTATGCAAGTGGAAGAAACGATAGGCTTTCAGTGTGAAAATCTTCCCTAAAAATCAGCCTGGCAGCCAAAGTACACTGCTATATTGACTCAGTCCTATCTTTTCAGTAAATAGAGGGTTTTTTTTGTCTTTCACTCAACAAGTTCTTTTTAACAACTTCCATTTAAAAACATCAAAGAGAAGACGAGGTGGTGGGAGATAGCCAGCAATCACAAGCCAGGACCGGATCGCATAGACCTTTAGGGGTCAGGTGAGAGTATTGCTCTGTGGAAATACTGATGTGAGCAAAAGGAAGCAGAGAGACGCCTCTGCCCGACCTCGCCGCAGGAGAGGAGCGTGCAGTGCCGCAGCAAAGGTTTGCGTTGGCAAAGGTCCACCCTGGGGAAGGCTGCGTTGGTGTTGCACCCCGTCTTTGTTGTTCTGCAGATAATGTGACAGGGACTCAGCTGGAAGCGCTGCCATTTTTTTTTCTTGTTGCTGAGGATAAAGTCAGATTTCTAAAAACACCAAAGGCTTTAAAAACATTTTTTTGTTTGCCTTTTTGAAAGAACTGCCTGCAAGACAGAAGCCTCAGATCAGAAGTCGTCTTGTAAAAATCCTGGGGAGTATTGTTAACCCTCAGTGAGCGTTTGGTGATGTGTCAATCTTCTGGCGATACCGCTCTGGCTAGGAAATCATAATTTATTGAGGTCAATGGGTTAATGGGCTGGGCTATGTGCTACCAATTGGTAGACATAAAATATATTTAGTCCTGTGACATACCTAAAAGGTTTTCAATAGAGGGAGGCTCACAATAAAAACGTGGGATGAGTCGTTCTATTATTTTTCTCCCAGAGCATTCTTTTCTTTCAAAGATAGAGAAAAAGGAGAGAAAGTTGATGCCTGAAATCAAAAAAAGCTGGGTAGCTGTTATGTTGCAGATGTGCATTTTATAGTTTAATATTTTTTGCGTGAAAAAGCAGTTGGGATTCTAAGCAGCCATGATGTAGAGCAATTTAAAATTAATAGAGCACTTCAAATTTTTAGGAGCACTTTAAGTTAGAAGTGATCTTGGTTTTGGGCAGGCTCAGTATAGGAGGATGTAAAATTATGAAAGAGCTCCAGATATACAGGAACATATTGGTATAAAGGCAAGCACTAATATAGCAGATTAGGACAAAGAAATTATTTAAAAACGTGACAAACCAAAAATTCTAACAACAAAATTTGTCTCGCTACATACTTTCATTATGTTTATTTGGCTTCTGTTATTCTGTTATTTCAAACATCCCGTACGAGATGGAATAAAGGTTCTCAGAGAAGAACACTGAGAATAAACATTACCGAAAATGCAGAAATTCTGCTCTTGCCTGTGTGTCCTCCTGTGGGCTGACCCCCCCTCCTGTGGGGGAAGCAGGTTATTGATCAGCACAGGGGAGGTATCCACCAGCCCCTGCCCGTCTTTCCTAGGTGAAAGAGCAGGGTGATGTAGAAGGAGACAAGCTCGTTATTGAGTCTCTCAGAGGCCACAGGGGCAACACTGGGCTAATAAATTCTTTTTAAAGTAAGTAAATGCTTGTGCTGCCGTGTGCCCTCCTTGTAGCCTAGTACTATGTTTTCTGGGGCCTGTACAACTGTTCAAATTTTCTTCCTCATCGCAGGTATTTTTTCTACTGGGACAAGCGGGCCAAAGTCTGTAGTTTTCTTTGTTTGATTCGTTGATTTTGGGTTTGTTTGTTTTGTTTTGTTTGGGTTTGTTGGGGTTTTTTTTTTTTGTTTTGTTTTGTTTTTATTACTGTATCATCATCAGCATCCACACAGTCGGAAAGAAATGGAGTATTGTAAAATATAAAATTGCACAGCTTGTTGGAGTATGTTGCGATATGCGTGACTGTTCCCTGGAATATTGCTCCTGCTTGTGGCAGGCAGGAGAAAGGAGATCTCTGGGGCTGGAGGGAGCCTGGCGGTGGCCTGGGCAGGGAAGGCAGGGAATACCCATGTGAACTAAAGGAGAATCCTCCTGGGCTGACTGAGGCTCTAACACCAGACTTAAATGCTTGATCTATAGCACATGCATGCAGCATTTGATTAAACCGGGCCTGAATTGCCATTTGAATTAATCCCATTACCAGCTTGTCTGTCCAGATCAGTTATTTCAGTACCAATATCCATTATGGTCCTCCAGAAACCGAGGAGCATCAGTCACCTGTCACGCATTTGGGGCTGGCATCGTCAATCAGATGTAAAAGGCTCCCAGAGAGTGTCCCAGACAGGTACGTACCGTCTGCGAGGGGTAAACCACTCACCCTGCTGAACCCGAAGGCTGGGTGAGAAATACAAGGGTAGTGTGGAGGGTGAAATCTCAGTTCCCTTTCCACGGGAAACCATAAAATATACCCTCAATTTTGCAAAATGCAGGTATTCTGTTAAACAAGACCTGTTTTTTCTAATTCTTTGTTTACCTAGTACCCGACATAAAAACCTGACCTTCAATTGAGGTGCATTGATATGATACAAATGATACCGTTATTATCCGTAGCGAGGATAAAACCTTCAATGGGTTTGAAGCACTCCTCCATCAACTAGAGTACAGAATAAATAGCTGGATACATAGATTTTAGGCACTTTAAGCTTTTTATTGCATTGGAAAGATCAAATACCTCTGACTATTATATCCCAACTCGGTTCATGGCTGTGGTATTCCTGAGAGTGATTTAGTAAGTAGCCAAATATTCTTGTCGCTCTCAAGAAATTAAGCATAATGCATTATGTGTCTCTTTAATGCCTAGTTCATTATACTTTTGTATTGATTTACGTGGTTTGCTATTTCGGCACATAATTTTTACATTATTAAATAATGTGTTTTGTGATAATGCGTAGATATTCTTATCCCATTGGACAAGGCTTGTCGCAAACATGAGAATGAAAAAAGTAATCCCTCCCTCAGAGCCCTGTCCCCTCTACATTTATGACAGTTACATGTATCATCATATTGTAGATTTTTTTCAGTGTCTGTCTGTACACACAGACACTCCTGTTTACCTCACAGAAAAAAATCTTGTGTATTTTTGTAGGGGGATACAGCCAATAAGGTTTTATACAAATAACATAAAAACTATTAACATTTAATGGAGAATATGGCGCTTTTTTCCTCTTTTCTTCAGCTATCCCATACATTTCTGTAGATGTGGTATGATTTTATGAGCTAAACTCTCGTGGATAATTTTTAAAAATCCATATGAAATTGCAAAGAATTTTTCCCAAAGTGTTTTGTTTTGTATAGGCATTATAAGTACGCAATTTCACATGTGCACACTTTATTTTTCTTATTTATATTAAAAATGACAGGAAGATTATCAAAACAGATGTACTTTGTTTTATAGCAAAAACAAAAGAAGAGACCAGGGGTCCCCTGCCTCGTCTGTACTGGGAACTATCTTCTTTATCAAACTTCACAGGAAAAAATGTGTTCCCCACCATGTACCTTGAAATGCCTGACTTTTGCCCATTTCCTACACTGTGTGCTGAAATGGTAAAACTTCTGTGGAAAAGCCTACAACAGTCTTTAAACGTGCTGTACACATCAGCCTCTCCTTTCATGCCCGTGCCTAACTGGGGATGGAGGGAGATGTGAAGGGGTATAAAAAATAAGTAATTACTCCATGTGTTCCTTGCCTTCTGACATCAATTTCCTTATACAACGGCAAGTCATTTAATAGCAGTGGTTTATAGCACTAAAGTACTTCTAAATGAACGGGGAAGAATAATCAAACGGTGAGGGCTGTCTTCTTCAGTTTGCATGATAACGCTCCGCTCCGGCCCTGGGACTGGACCAAGGTAAACTGAAATAAGGATTAACTGACAATAGCAAAGGCTAATTTACAGAAACCACATGAGGAGTTCCTGAGCACAGCCCAGATAACAAAAATATTATCAACGTTGTTTACAGTGAAGTCAGTCAGTTTATTAGTTGGAGTGCTTCATTATGTATAAAAGATGCCAATGATAGTCTCCTAGTCAAAATAAACAGGCATAAAGTGTTCCACATATACAGTTTGGAGAGAACGGTTACTTTGCTATTTATTTAATAATTGACCATAAATGGAGTCAAAGTGCAAAGGGAAAAAAAAACCCTAAAAAAAGCAGCACACTAAGGGCTTTTTGAAAGATTGATAAATAATGTGGAATCTCAATTAGGCTTTAGAAGGAATGCAGATATTAAAAATTTGGTCAAGAATCTAATTAGCTGGAGGTAATTAAACAGTCTCACACGGGGTCATTAATCTTTTCCACAGACCTTTGATGTTTTGCACACTGTCTTCTAGTCATTAATAAAATTCATAACACTCCTCTTTGTGGTGTTTTATCATCATGTTTTTCTCTGTAAGAGCATAGAGCAAGTGTCATTGTATCACAAGGGCCTTACTTTAGTTAATTTCTTTTTTTTCCTGCTTGTTAGACTTAACTCTTTCTTGAACAAAATGATACCAATTTAAGCCAGAAGTTTTAAGACAGGTTTTAAATCCCCGATATGCTATCCCCGGTAGCTTTCAAAATCCATACACGAAGGAATAAAGCAAGTGTTTCTGATGCATCTGGTGAAATAAGAAACTTTTTTTGAAATTTAATTCATCTGTCCAGTGCTTAATTTTGTAACTTGGTTTGTATATTAGTCACACCCATTTCAGAAGAAGTAGGGGATTTTATTTAGCTCGCTTTCTTTGCTTTAGGTTTCCCTTGATGGCAAGTCCCTTGGAGGCATAACCTGTAGTGTGCGGTTAATTTTAGTGGCATAACCAGAGAGCTCTTGAGGACAGAGCTGTGATAGAAGTGAGGAATAATTATGAAAAAGGACTAAGTAAAATGGAAATTTGTTGAACGTGACTGATTTTATGTACAATCTCAAAAAGGAAGCAGTACAGTACTTCAATAATGCATTATCCTGACATATTTCAAAGACAAACTGTGTTCAAGAATAGCTGAATTTAAAAGGCAGGAAAGCTACAAAGGACGCCTTTAGAAGATATAAAGATATGATTTCTATTACAAATATTAATATACATACATATATAGTGTGTGTGTGTGTTGTATATTTATGGATGTTTGTAATACAAGACCTACATTTATGAGCTGTTATGTAGAGTTGTACGGGTAAGTATAAATAAAAAGATATATAAATGATTTGTTAATGAAATGTTTGTATCTATACAAAGGCATTTCACATTTTAGGCGAATACATTTCTGAAACAGACAAACCCATTGTTTCACGAAAGTATTTGTACATTTTGTACTTTGGTCTGCACTGTTTCAGTGGCAGACTGCTTGTCTGTGGCAAGAACATGTTGAGTCTTTATAAGAGGTAGAAACGGAGCTAATACTTTGCAAGCCTTCAGGTAGAAGAGCCCGACGCAAAGCTGCACTGCATTATCTACTGTGAGATGCACAAAAATACGCACCTTCCCTTTCTTCACAGCAAGTGAAGAAATGTAAAATGGTCTTTACACAGTGTGATAAATGGCAACAATTGAAAATGTTGATAGGGATCATTTTTGTGTTTTTATGACTGATTTGCACAGCTGAAATATAGCAGATTTGTGCCTAAAAAGCTGGGTGATCTTATCTGCTATTTCAGAAAGAAATCACCCTTGATACCATTTCAGGAGTAAGGGGAATTAATGAGAGACGGGAATGAAAATATCTAAGAGTATATAGTTATCCGGAGCAATCATGATCTGAACTTGTGAAGTGTTTTTCCTTTCGTCTTGTATGTTCTGCCCTTGCATATTTGTCTGATAAGTCTCTGTCACTACTTGAAGTTGCTACTTTTTGCAGCATCTTCTATTAAATTCATAACCAAAATGTGGCATAAGGCTGTACAGACCAGGAAAAAAAATAGACTGCATAGATATAAGGCTTTGGGTAAAAAAATCAGTTTCTTTCTCAATTGAATTTTAAATATAAAATTTTATGTGTCATTTTCTCAGAGGAAGGAAGTGACAGAAATTATTTTATTTCTATATTACTGGGCAAAAATGTTTTCCTCTAAAAATATTAAACCAACTGCATAATATTTTGCAAAGTGATCTACTTAAAAGTGAGTGGGAGAGGGACAGCAAGGATTATTCTCTTTTATGTTTACTTGTAATCTATAAGCAAGTTCTGACAGTCTTTTTTTCTTCCAAAAAAATAAAGAAGGGAATTTTTATACTTTCTATTCAGATTAAAAAAAATTTTCTTACCTACTGAAGACTATTACTATGTCTGGAAAATTGATAAAGTGGTATCTTCATCACTGTGATGAAAACTGAGCAGCTGCTAAGAGAAAGTCCTGCTAAAACTGCCTTTATTTTTTTTTTTCCCCCCCTTTAATGCTCATGCATTTGCAGTGACTAATTAACTTTTCAATAAGGACTTCATCTTTAGTGATTTGACCTAGCTTTCTTTTACAATATGAACTACCCAATAACCTCAGGAGTTCCACCAGGAAAACAAAGGACGGATGATGATATCCCTGTTACTTCCAAAGTAAACAAAGAATAAAAACCCACAACAACAAAACAAAACCAAGCAGGCTTCTAAAAGTCGTTAAGCGTTCTGTTTGTTAACATCAAAAATGCACTAAAACAGCCTAAATTTTCTTTGAAAAGGGGTTACTTTTAATGGTAAATTTTAAGTAAATTGCAGATGCCACTTTGTGACCTTTTTTCAAAGTGATGGTAATGAGTTCCATAGGTGATTTAGACTGTTTAATAATAATGAGATTGATACAAGGAACGCTCGCATTGGCAACAATTTGATAATTGTCTGAGCAGGAAGAACTAGCCCTCCCTGGTGGTTTGAAAACATAGCTGAGATTTGAAAAGCTGTACAGAGCTCTTATTTAATCTGAGCAATTCTATAATGATGTGAAAAGGTAAGTGTTTTTGATTTAGTGATGTCTATATTTCAAGAGACAAGATGTTGATGATAAAGAAAAAAAAAAAGGCAAAAGATGAATGGCTGGTTTCTGGAGACATCTTTTGGCTTAATATCTAACACCGTGTATGTCTGTGTGCATTTCTCTCAGTTTTCCCACTAGTAAAATAGAATACTAATTAGATTTTGATTACAGTCAGTTTTTAAAGTGTGGAAGGCACACTCATGTTTTGCTACGAAGAACTAACGTAATAGCTGGACACAATCCTTGGAGTCTGATGTGCTCTCAGGGCTTATCAGCTGCAAAGAAAGCATGTACACGTTACTTACAAATGTGGTGCTTTTTTTTTTCTTTTTTTTTTTTCTGTGGTCGAAATTACCTGGAGGCTTCCTGGTGATGAATGAAGAATCCAGTGAAATACTTCTTTGGATCTTCTTAAGGAAATAGATATTTTTTGGCATGTTCTTAGCTTAAAGATTAAGAGGTGAAGATAAAATTCATTGATATAGGTACCATGGAGTTTGAGTTCTGCACTAAAAGTCACTGGGGTTTACCTAGGTAAAGATCTCTAAAGATCAGTGTGAAAACAGGATGTAAAACTTAGAAGTTCCCAGGGGTGAACCTGAGTACTGGATTCAGTGATTCTGAATTTGGTACATAAGTGAAGGTGTTGCAGGTGACCCTCTTCCTTCACCTGGGTCACCCCCTTGCAGACTGACCCACTGGGGAACCAGTAGCGATAGAGAGCACTGGATGAGTCCTCATCACGCTGTTGACCAGAAAATGTCATTGAACTTCACAGGTGGAGAATAAGAAACACCTTTATGCTTGTTTAGGTATAACAATTTTAGTAGTTAGGATATAGTATCTGGGGAAAACAACTACTTACACGACCTAGGGTACTAATATGTTGCATTCATAATGCCTGTCCACTGGCAAAATGTAAAAAATTCCTAAGCATAGATGCAATTTTTCAATATTTTAAATCCATTTTAGATACTGTACTTCAACTTAAACTACTTTTGGGGTGAAAAAATGTAATCTCAGGAGAACTGCTGTTGAATTTACATTTATCGGTGTGAAATTTCTCAGTTTAGAAAGCAATCCAAAATACTGAAAGCATATCTTTTATATACATGGACTTTATTAGACAAGTTTTAACTTTAGGGAGAAATGTTGAAAAAAAGTAATTGAGAGGCTTTTCATGTAGATGCAATACCTTTACAGATTTGATTATTTGTGCATTTATAACATTAAGTTGTAAGAAAGTGTGCACTATGGCCAAAAAAAAAAAAAGAATTATCCGATGAATGAAGTAATAGGAGTCTTCATGTAATATTGAAGTTTAAAGAAACCTATTGTCTAACAACACGCTGGCTATTTTAGATCTGAACCAGTTCCCATACTTAAAAAAGAAAGCAGTTACTCAATAACAGGAGTTAAAAACCTTCGGTGAAAAGTTTCTCTGTGAAGTCTATAAATATCTATTAGGATGTCCATTAGATTGAATCAAATATTTCCTTTCACTCATTTTAACCTTCCCTAGACCGGGTTCTGTGAAGTTTTATGTATTCCTGCATGGGAGCTTCGGCCTGAAAAATGAGAAGACAAAGGTGTAAATCTTTTGAGGTTCAATGCCACCTCACAGCTTCCCCGTTAACCATAAGGTCATCCCGCAAACAGCTGGGCAGAAAGGAAACGCGCGGCCCTGGGGCCATTATATCATTTCCTCTTCTGTTTCCTCTCAGCTACTTCTGCCAGAAAATGGCTAATAATGGGCTATTTGCATAGGGCAATAGGAGAAGGCAGGCTAAAGATATGTTTTAATGCTGAATTTCCTTTGTAAATGTAGTTATAAAAAGTGGACTAAAGAGGGCAGGAGATACTCTATTTAAAAAATAAATGCAGGCAACTGGATAGTAAAACTCTATGGGGAAACAATAATATATATTTCAGTATATAATAAAGTGATTTATTTTCAATAAAATCTCTAAAACTGCTTTAGTTACTTTGACACCTTGACTAACTGGAGTTTCAAAGATATTTGTGTGTGTGTGAACCTTCTTCATACCAACAGTTCCAAATACTTTATTGCGTCTGCTATTGAATATGTATGTTTTAAAAGCATTTGCTACACTGTAGTTTTACTGGATGTCAGGCACAAAATAGATTAATATTAGACCTCAGCCAGAAAGCATTTCTGTGGCAGCACATGAAATGTAGCACTCTTCACTGCTGACGGTCTCCCTGACTTATTTCTTGGGATGCTTTGTACAGAGCTATGGGCTACGGGATAGATTTATTTCTCCTGAAATCACCGATTACCATTATAAAATCCTCCCCTAAAAAGTTTGTAGCCGTTGAGGAAATTTTAGATCTGGCTGTACCAAGAAAAAAAAAGAATTGGTGAAGCCAGGATGCATTGTATACGTGTAGTTAGAGGAATCGTCCTGTGAGCTGTACATTAGAGACTGCAAAACTTTATTCCTCGTCTCCTGCGCCACACAAAGCCACGCAGCACAGATGAAGAGTTTACTCTGCGCCCTGCAAAGGTCCCAGAGTTTTTGCTGAAGCCTCTCGTGGGGCTTTTGGGGATTTCAATGCACATTATCTCACACCCGAAGGACACGCAGTGACTCGCAGCAAATACTTTCTCCTCGAGCACAGCGGGGAAAATTTACATCAGGAGTAGTCAAGAAAGTCTTTTTCTTTTTTTTCTTTTTCTTTCTTCCTTTAACACATAGAGTCTCTGTGAGAGCCTGTAGCTTAGCAAGGGTGGAGGAGGCTGTGGAAAATGTCTTTCTCCTGCCTTCTCCCTGCTTGGGGCAGGGGGTAGCCTGGGTGCAGACCTTATTTCCTGCAGGGGCATCGTTGGGCTCCAGCTAGATGCAAATAGCACATTATAGGGATGCGGGAGATACAGGAATTGCCCTGCCAGGATGGTTTGCTCCTGCCCTTTTGGTGCCCTTCCCTCTGTACCAGCACAAGGGTATGTAGGGAATCTACCTTGCCAGTGTGCCATTACCTCATACCCTGGCTAATTATTAAATAACCTGTTTGCTTGGAAAGGGTGGATGCAGCTGGGTTCGGGGGGGAAGTTCAGCTATGGCAAGGCCCCGCCATAAGTTGTGTGTCTTGATGATCTTCCCAGGAATTTTCTGATGCTGGGTATGAAAAAGTCACACACCAGCATGAATTTGACTTCTGCTACTAAATGCATACTATCTTGATTTATTTCTTCTACCTTTGTGTATATATACTGACTATGTCTTACTGAAAACAGGAAAAAAAAGGATAAACTGGATTTATCTTTTGTAAATATAATTTAATTTCTATATTTATATGTATATAAGTAACCAGTACCTTAAAAACCTGACACAACAGACAAACGTGAAGTTTTCATAAAGCTTGGGCTCAAAGAAAAAGATTACTTTTTTTTGTGGAAGGAGAAAAGGAGGTTTATTTTAAAGTGACTCAAAACTCAACACCTTCAAAAATGTTGAAAATTTGCTGTCTTGTGTATATTGACAAACTCTTTGTTTTGTTTCTGATGAACATACCCGAAGTTTGTTGCTGTTGTTGGTTAAGTGCTTCCAGTGCATTCATCTCAGGCGGTATTAACAAGGAATAAACAAGACCTTGCTGAAGTTTTAGAGTAACATTCCAGAAATGTCAGTATTTATGTGATAGCTGTTCAGAGTTAATTTTAAATAAAGGACCCTTTTTTATGATATCAGAAGTACAGAATATCAAAAAACCACAGCTTTCTTTCGAAGTTCCCCTTTAACAGTACATTATTTTTTTTCTGAAGCGTCTTAGGTTGTTTTAACACTGACATGTGTCAGTCCAGTGAATGAACTGAACAGTAAAAGCCACATTCTTTAAATACAGAAAGATTAGAAACTTGTCTGTGGACGAAAGTCCAAGAGTAAACAAAGGTTGCACGAGTCCCTTGGGAAAGTGCTCAAGTTACATGTCATGTGTTACATGTTCTTATAAACCTCACAGTGTTGGTCCTGGTTTTAATTTCATCTGCTCTACAACACTCCTGCTAATATATCGCGCCACAGACCTGAGAGGAGAAAGACACCAAAACTGTACAGACAACTATGCATAAAATGAGCATTAATAACTTCCAGGACTTTTTTCCAAGGTTGATGATAATTTACTCCACAGAATTAAGGCTTTTTTTTTTTTTTTTTTTTTTTTAAGATGTCAGAACGCTAAAATGAAAAGTATGCAAAATTATTCCAGTTTGAGATGTAAATTACGCTGCCAGAAAGATGGGTGATATGTGTAATGGAAGAATTAGGTCTCTTAGACTAAAGCAGATTCCGATAAATCATAAAATATGTAAGGAGTCTGTGGCCTATCTTGGATTTGCTAAAATGAATATAAATGTGATGAGCATCTGATGGCATGATAACTTCTGCCCTTTTAAGGTTGTGAATTTCCATGTACAGTCAATTCACAGCACGTGCTTCGGGCTAAATACCAGTAAGAGGTGAACATCACATTCACTTCTGAAGGCTTTTTTACTATTTACACGCTAGTTTCTACCCGCGTGTTGAACTGGAGATCATGGATATCTTCTTGCTTATCCACAACACCCACCTTCAGCTGCAGGCTGCTCCTCCCTTTGATGCAGCACGGCCCTGCTGGGTGGCTTTGCCCCCTCAGGTCCAGGTGCAGGTTGCCCCAGAAGGTGAGAACAGTCCAGGATCAGTGCATGGTTTAATTTTGTCTTTTCATGCAATGCGAGCCCAGCTTTATTCCTTTAATTTGACAATGGCTGCAGAAGAACTTTTATTTTGCCTTCAAGACTGGCTCTTTCATATAAGGTGGCTTGCATTTTCTGCTTATCTAAGAAGCCTTTATGTCTTCAAGGTGTTAAGTCCAGTGTTTTACCTGGTCCTGTGTGCTCACACATCCTCCACCTGCCGTAGGATGGAGAGCACACCCTGCCCCCGCAATACTCTAAAAACCTTAATAACTTTTCCAGGTTCTTGGGCCGTGACCAGAATCAGGAAATCACTGTCCGCATTTGATCTGACACCACCTGAATGATATACAGAAGGCATTTGCTCTGGAGAAATAGTAACCAGGAAGTTTTTGCAACTTTTATGGCACAATACAGTAAGGTTCAAGCTTCTTTTACCAGTCATTGAATGAATTCTTTTTGTCTGTGTTTATATATATGACATATATATATACACAGAGATATGTATAAAATCTAACTCTGAACTTTTCTTCATTTGCTTTTCCCAAAGGCCCTAGAGAGTATGCTTGCGATCATCAACCTTTTCCCAGATTTATGTTGAGTTCCCCTCTCACATATTTGTAAACTAAAAAATAAAGTTACTGTGGAGCTTGTTTGACAAAGTCCTTTTGTTAGTGGCAGTATCATGGGTTATAATGTTTATTTCCAATAAACGAAGACGTGACAGTGTTTATGCCCACAGACTGAAGCCAAGTTTCCTTCTTTGTTTTTGGCATATAGAAACTCAGGTTTCGTATCCTCAAGATGCATAAATTATGGGTCTGTAGTTTTGACCATAGAGTTATAAAATAACAGCATTTGTACCTTCCATTTGTGGATATCATCTCAAAAACTCACTCTTTAACACAACTTTTGAAAACCTTAAGGTGTTAACACTTTCTTTCCATTCCTCTAGGAAGCTAAGCTGGAGCACAGCAGCTCGCTTAGGTGGCAGGAGCTGGCAGCTAGATGATGTGCCAGCTCTATGACCCAATTTAGCTTGCCTTTGCACCACATTCCCATTTGGTCTTTTGGAAGCAGCCTGGGAAGAATTTTTTTTTAAAAGAGAAATGCTGTTTTATCCTCTCTAGCCATGAGGCTCATGCTTTCCAAGTTCTTCCAGTATATTCCAGTATATTTAAATTCTTCCTATGTTGCAGTACAGGCAGATCTATTTTGCTGTTTCTCCAGTGGAATTTGAGCTTCATAGGTCTAGTATTCTCAGATTTCTTCTTCTGCAGTATCTTTGATACATGGTAGGTCCATGATTTCAGGACACAGATGTGCCTTCTTAACCACTGTTCAGGACAGAGTAGCTTTAACTGGGTGAGAGTCTCAAATTGTTTCATGGAGGACTGATTACATCTGGGATCTTCCACTGACGTAGAATTCCTACTCTCTTTTGGGTGTTTTATTCAGATTCTGGACATGATTGGGTTTCAGATCAGGAACTGGGGTCCTGTTAGCAAGGCCCTTAAATAAGCCAACAGCTCTTCCTTAATCACACCATCCTACTTATTCTTTAAAACCTTTATGCTATGAATGCTGTTTCCATGTTTATGTGAAGTGCCAAAATCTCTGGTTTTATGCAGTAGTTTCATAGATGCAGTCCTTGTCTTTCATAGCTGAAAACCCTTACACAAATCACCATATCACTCTTTGAACTAAGTGTAACTTTGCCAGTCTTTTTGTTTTTCTTTTTACCCTGGCCTGCGATGCTTGTGGATGCATAGGACTTTTATCTGTTTTTTTTCCCACATTTCCAGAGCATTTGATTTCCCACAACCCCTTCCAGCTTCTGTGTTCTTCTATCCCAGCTTTTTAATTTCTTTTGATTGTTTTTAGGAGGTTGGTGTGTTTGATGACCACTTAATGCCTACATTAGGAGTTGACTTTATTTTGCACCATTTTGCAGCAGCCAGGCACAAGACATATCTCTATAGCTTCTTCATCAGAGAAACCTTCAAAGCCTCATGCCTTTGTACCCTGCTTCCCTGACCGTGCGAGGTGTCCAGGCCTGCTGGGAGGAAAGTTGTTTAAAGAGGTTCTTCTCATGGATTGAAGAATCTCATGAGGAAGAGGTCCTGTTGACCCCTTGAGGCGTCATCTCAAGAGCTTTAGAAGGATGAGTAGGTGTGGGAAGTAGTAAGAGAGGGATTTCTGTAATGCCCAACCTGAAACTCACAATGGAGGGAGAGCAGGGAGCACACCTCCGACGTCTTCCAGCCCATGAGATGCAATCTGAAGGACAACTGCTTGTCACTGCCATCTCCCAAGGATGAGAGCAGCCACTAGGTACTGGGACTTCTCCAGCAAGCAGTTCCAGCCAAGCTTGGGACAGACTCTGACAAGAAATCCAGAAGAGCCACTGATGATTTAAATTAAGAGAGTGGCAGGTTGGACTGTGTCAAATCTGACATCTGTGTGAACCTTCTGAGCCCTCTGTTACTGGATTTGGACACAAATGTAGGTCAAGTCCTGCAGGAGGGGGAGGCGGAGAGATGGGGTTGTTTCTGTTCTCTATCCAAAATGCCAGCTCTCAAGAAATGAACAGCTCTGACCTCTCATTTGCACAGGAGGAATTTCACTCCAGCAGGGCAAACTGCCATCACATTGCCATTATGCAAAAACTGGTGTTTCTTGCTACTAAAGGAGTATAAATAAGTAGCAACACACAGAAACCACCATGCCCCTGTGCTTTTGTGTGCGTTCATCAACTTCTGAGTTAGATGGGTTGTAGTTGCAGGAATTTATCTGCTACTAGCCTTGTGAAAATTCACCAAAACCATCACAAACCTACTGAATGTGAGAGGTAGGGACTTTGCCTAGGTAGGATATCCAAAGAGTCCATCCTCAGGGAGCCTGTTTGTTCCTTGCACAGCTCCTAGATCTGCCCAGGCTTGGTGGGCTCCAGCCCATTGCATCTGCTGTCTATGGCTGATGTGCCATAGGCGTGAAACAAGGACATGAAACAAGGACATGAAACAAGTCCTGTTTGGGACTGCAGCAGCAGAAGTGGAGGGGAGCTAGGACTGAAAGTCTGAAAGACCTGAGAGGGGGAGATGTTGATCAGACAAAGACAGAGAGGCTGGGGCTACTGGGTTAATAACAGGAAATAGGTGGAAACAAGGCAGTTATGGACTTGGCATCAGCTGGGCTAGTGGTATATGAGGGAATAATGAGATTTTGGGGGACGGGGTTAATATCTGGGACAGGAACAAGTGTGGAAGGAAGGACAAGGATTCAGGCCTGGTAAGGTCATAATGAAATGCCTGGGAAGAGGAGCAGAAAGCACATGAATAAAGGAATGTGGCAGGAGAGAGAAAGATGTGCTGAATTGGTGGGAGAGATGAGAACATGGAATGTGCCAAGCAGTTCTGATGCTGCACGACCAGGATTTGTAAATCTGTTCCTAAGGAAACCAGACATATGGAACTGTGTAGCATGTGTATGCGTCTGCTGATGCTGATGGCATCTAAAATTGTTGGTCAATTTTAGCCACTGAGAGTAAGAGTCATAATGCTATTAATTTCTATAAATTTTGTGAAATAAGCAGTTGGGTAGATGGGGTAGGCTCAAATTAGTGAGGAAAAAACATCATCAGTTCAGCTGTGACAAAGTGAGAAATCCATGCTAGAGAGAGGAGGAAACCATGCTTCATAAATGCTTCTTCTTGTGGAACCACTTGTGTACCACTGATCCACTTTATTAAACTAAAAATTGCATTGAAAACATTAAGGCTGCAAAATCAGATACTTCCAACCTGATACAACTGAAGTAGCCTTTGCATTTTCTGCTTCTACCGTACGACACAGGCTGAAACCACACAATCTTGTAATATCTTCCCTTCGATCAGTGCACAGAATGAGAGTTCTTCAGCCAACGTATTATTCACGCAGCTCAGCATATATTGGAGTGCCTCGCTTATGGCGTGCTGTTCAAACCTGGCTCTGAAGACATCATTACTAAATTGTTTCATTGGCTATTCAGTAGTGTATATCTGTAAAATATCTGAGTGCTTTAGAAATGTTAGTTAATTGTCACAACCCCCTAGTGGGGACAGCAATTTCTCTGCTAATGGATTAGGAGCTATAACATGGGAATGTTATTAAAGACTGGCTCCCTGAATACCCCAGGTAACATGCAGATCATGACACTGTAGTCACCGTGTTTGGAGCACGCTTCCATTGATGTTAGCTGCAGCTCCAGTGGAGTTCACACTTGCTGCTCCAGAAAGTTAGGGACCCAGAAGTAACAGCCTACTGGGAATAGTTTGGGTTAGGTAACTTGCTCCACATCCCACCAGAGTCCTTGACAGAGACGATGCATTTTCTTTCTGCTTTTTTTATGTACTGTCCAACTTGTTCAACAACAGAGATTGACAGGTATCGGAGATATTAAATATACTTATATACAATCATGAGTATACAATTATGCAGATTATACAATTATCACAGGTAATTCTTTTTTATCTAATCTTAATGCCTCCTCATAGCAAATGTTTGTTGTGAACTGGATAAGGAAAGGCCTGTAAAAAATTAATCCGGCAAACAAATGTTGCTTCATAGCAAGTGTCAGGGTACAGAGATAAGACTGTCCACAGTTCTTAAGGTCTAAATACTCGAATTTTTGGCACTGATGTTCTCTCAGCAAAGTGTGGGTGAGAGAAAGGCAGAAACAGGCAGAAAGAGAAAAGAGAAAGGCTCTTATTGCTGCAGTTCTTCTTGAGTTCAAACTCATTGTAATTGAGTGTTAATTTTTCTTAAATTAGAAATGATTAAAAAAACTGTGGCCGGGGTTGTAATGTGAGATGATCTGAAAAGGAAGGTTTGCTTTTGAACCGCTGCAGGATGAATTGCAATCTTAACGAAGGAAATGGCTTGTAAACATATCTAGTAATTGTGTATTAATGGAACCTGTTGTGCACACACTGCACATGCCTTTGTGGCGTTAAAATTTTACTGTCATTCAGAGATTTGATTATAAGAACCTTTCTTAAAAAAGTCTGGAAGGAATGGAAAAACTTATCGTTCAGAGAATAAGAGAGTCAGGTCAAGAATATTTTTCTCTAGGCAAACTATTTTATTATAGCTCATTTCAAGGCTTTGTGTTCTCTCTAGGAAATACCAAGCAGTGGCCATTTTCAGAGAGAAGATACGGTTCTGACCTAGTGTTGTTATTATTGGCATTTGTGATATGTTTTGTAAGACTTCCTCATTATAAAGAAGAAATCGCTAAATAGATTTGAAGTTAAAACAGAAAAATATCTAGACAGCCTACAACGTAACAGGGTAAAGAGCAAATTCTACCCTTACTTAAATTCAACCATTTCATTAACATTAATAGGGTTCCATGTGTAACTGATAGCAAAATTTGGCTAGTAAACCTTGAAGGACTTCAGTTTAAAAGGAGATTTTTATGTACAGGCCAGGAAAAAAACAGCTGAAACTGATAAAAAGCAATTTATATCACCATAACGACAGTGCCTAGTAGTAAGATGTTGGGTTTTTTTCCCCTTCAAATGGGTAAAGATTGTTACCAGACTGAAACCTTCATCACAAGCCAACTTTTAACTGCAAGAGAAATGCCTGAACTGGTGAGTTAAGCCTTACAGATTTTTTTTTTTTTTTTTTTTTTTTTTTTTTTTATGCTGGATAAGTTAACGTGCAGTCGTATGGTGCAAAATCCACTGGAGAAAGTGGGGATTTTGTCAGTGTGGCGTCTGTGCAAAGTTGGGAAGTAGGATCATCTCTCTGTTGTAGTTCAACTTCACTCTTAAATATATCTTGGGGTATTGGGATCTTCTTTGCAGGCAGGTATCGTACGTTACGCATTACCTCCATAAATAAGAAAGTCTCATTTTTAACACTGCAGTCCTAGGTATGTCCATAATGAAAACCTCAAAATTTCCATACTTCGAAGACATTTTGGAATTATCTTTTGTGTTTCCCCATCTAACATGGATAAATATATGATTGCCATTTTCACATTATTTATTCATAGGCAAGAACAATAATGTGGAAGATGGCAGTTGTGGTCAGAAATATTTCCCTTTACAGCTGGGCAGTCAACATTTTATTCTGGTTCTCTGACATGTTAAGTATCACAAGTAGAGTGGAATCATGGAATAGAAAAAAGATAATAAAATACTCTAGTTCAAAAGTACACTTTTATTCCAGGGGCAAGGCTCACAAAACCTGTGAAATTTTGTCATTCCCAGCTTTATGCACTGACGAACACAGCTTTCCTGCTCTTTCAGCACGTCCTCTGCTGGTTGGCCATGCCTAGAGGAAAATATTGTAGCCATAAGATATAAAAGACATCCAGTATTTCCCTTATAATGTAACATGCAAGGAGCTCAGGCTGCTCTATGTTACACTTCCAGATCAAGAAACTCTTTCAAACTAAAGGTTTTTAATTATTGTTACTCCGGTAGCAGTTCAGATGGGATGTATTGCTCGCATGCCCAAATATCACAAAAATCAGAGATAACAACCCCTCTGTTTGGCAGAGAATAGGGACCTTGGTGGCCTTGGGAAGAGACTCCCAGAGCCCCCTCCACTGCCCCCCAGAAATTCAGAGCCTGGTGAGGCCTCTGAGAGTCAAGTTCAAGACCTGGCAGCACTGGCTTTCCTTTTACGTGGGCAGAAATGACACTTCTATTCAAACACTTGGCAATACACATTGTGGGGTATTAGTGCTACGCAATCAGCTGCCTGCAAGAGTCACAAAATCTCAATTAAAACAAAGAAAATGGCATGGTTTTTTTTCTCTGAGCAGTAGAAACCAGGTACTTTAGCAAAGCAAGATAACTCAAGAGCTGATGAATAAATAATACCAGTGAATGAATAATTTAAGTGTAGTGTCAGATGCCTTGAACAATCTTTATCCTTGAAACAATAAAATGTGACCACATTCAGGATGATTGTGTGCTGTACTGGGAGGCTGGAGGATTAAAGCCCTGCTTTCAGGGAGCTGGACCATTAGATTTGAGAAGGTGTTGAGCAGTATCATGTACAGCACTTCTCAGGGAATGAGAGCATGATGTTCCTACCCTGGAGTTTAGGAAGGGCATGTGGCATTTCCCAGGTTGTCGTGCTTTGCCCCAGCTACTGAGGATGGAGTAAAATGCTGTTAGGTGAAGCTCATTAAGGTGTTTCCACCATGCAGGGAATTGTGGGGATTTAAATTGCAGCTGATGTATAGGCAGGAAAAAGTTTTTCCATATATTTTTTCTCCCTAAAAGAGGGATGGAAATGTTTCACAAGGCAAAGGAGCCTTTAGCTACTCTTTGCTTTATTTAATAAAGCTCGTTAACATCATTCCTTCAGGTGTTGGCAATAATTGAAAAACCAGGCTCAGGAAGTCCTTGTGCAAACCTCGCTTCTCTGGGTATGTGATGTCTTTGCTGGTTTCCAGACCTGCCCACCACCACATGCAGATGGATTTTCTCTCTGGGAAGAGTCACAAAGGAGATGCTTTGGTGTCCTTGGTAAGTCCTGTGGAAAGGGGGAGCTTTGGACAAATGTGATGAATTTGGTCTTACTCAACCGAAAGGAAGGGTTTGGCTGTAAGGGAGAAAACATTGCTCTTGTTAATTTTATTATATAGTCTATTCCTTGGGAACTCTGTTTTATTTGAAAAGGGGTTTTTTTTATATAAATGGAGGATCTTTTGCACGTGCTCACGAGGAAAACATTTCTCCCTTGATCTTTACATAGTGATTTTTACCTCATCTTCACACAGAAGTTTTTATAAGGCTATTTGAATAATTTAAGGCAAAAGTCTTCTTTTGCTCTTGGAAGACATCTGTGAAATAAGAAATCTTTGTAGTAATGACAAATTCAAGATGTGTAGTCCTGCAAAAGACTTTATTTTTACAATTAATATGAGAAAATGTGGAATGTAAGATCTCTGTTAACCTGGTATAGTCAGGACTAAAACCATGGTTCAGTTTTTATGACTTTAAACATTTTGGCAAATCCTTCCTTTGGGCTTTAACTTGGACTGTTAATAAATATAATGAAAGACTTAGGAAGCTTAATGTGTTTTTGGTGAGGAAGAAACGTGAGATGTTTTCCCCAGCTAGATGGAGGTGAGGACACATAGCCAAGGTGCTCATGTTAAAGGTCAAAGTGAAAATACACCTTGTGTTATAATTGCAGCTAGCATAAATAAAATTTAAAAAGTGGGGCTTCCTTTTTTTTTTTTTTTTATTTTTTCCACTTTCAGTATGCAGACTGAAGTATCTCCTGAGTGTGGATAGGGGTACTTTTATCATTGGCAAGTTACCAAACTTCTGATAGTAGCTGAAATCTTATTATCAGCGTAATTAATGTTTTATTTACATTGTCATGATGCCTATTGAGATCTCTTGAGCTGTGCTAATATTTTTAATACTCTGCAAGTTACGGAACTGAACATCTCATCAAAAAGACCATCATCTGCATGATTCAGAAACACAGTAGAAAAGTAGAAGTCATAGGAAATCGGTCAGGGAGTGGAAAAGGGACTTTTCTTGTGCTGTACTCTTGGCTTTCCTTCTTGTTTCTCCATCTTGTGCTATAGAAAAGATCTGGATTATGTGCCTGGGCCACCACAATTAATTTAAACCAGACAAATGCCACTGTTCATTTATATATACAAATACCAAAAGACAAATGAAAAGCCTGTCCCATTCCAATACAGTATTAGTTTTCTTTTTTCTTCTTATATTGCCATAGCAATTAAAAACGGAACCAAAAATGATGGGAAAAAGTAAGATTATAACTCTTGGGAAAAAAAAAAAAAGTCTAGTGTACATATGACACTACAAAGCTAAGGAAAAATAGATAATATATCTTCACAGGGGTGTGGAAATAGTCCTGAAATGGAAATTTCTGGTTTTATAATGGGTGAAATCCAATGCTAGTCAAGAAGGGAATCTGGTCTTGAGTATGTATCTGCATGTGTCTATCTACACTATCTTTGGTGTATTTGTGTTTAGAATGACTAGGTTGCAACAGGGAATGGCAACAAGAAGCTGCAATGTTAATAAAGCAAATTACTGTTAGAGAATGTGTTGAAACTGGAAGTCTGATCTTATTTTGCATTCCTGAGCCTGTTGCAGGATTTAAAATCCTCCTTCCTGTCCCTGAGGTTGAAGTTTGTTTTATATACCTTTTTCCTGAGTGGCTCAGTCAAGATACATTATAAGCAGGCAATCAGGTGAGTGAAATAGCTGTGGAAGCAGGGAACAGGGCAAAGGCAGAGCTCAGGACAGGTTTTTTAGCTTTATCAAAATGCTGTTGCGCTGCTGCAAGTAAAAGTCTACTTCGGGGCAGACATCCTCCAAAAGCCATATGTGAGATGAGGAAAGAGAAAAATGCTCTCTCTGTATGCCCTGTTGTCCAATGGTATCACCTTAAGCTTAAGGAAATGGTTATTAGATGTTTTATCACTTGAGAAAGAGCCTGTCCTGGAAGCAGCACAGACTACAGCACCTTCATTTAATGTACTGACAAGGCTAATAATTAAAATTAAAGGAACTAAGGTAACAGTAAGTGAGAAAACGCAGTTCAAACAAATGACATTAAATCATAGAGAAAAAGAATATTAGTCATTTTCTGGCAGATCCAAGACAATGAAAACTTTTCCTGCATTTTCCCCATATCCACAAAAGACAGGACATCGTAGGGGAAAATGGGAACGTGAGGGTGTGGATGCTGCCCCATGCTTTTGTTAAAGTTGTAATGGCACTTGGCATATTATGGAAATTATTGGCTTAGAGACTGTGCAAATTTCTGGCAAAGGTTTTGGAGCTGTGTTGGGGGCTCAGTAGATGTTGTGTCCAGAAGTGTCTGTTGGCTTGAAGGGGGATCAAAAAGAATTTGTTTCAGGCAGAGCTGTATGCCAATTTCTTCATTAATAGACGAAAGGAACCATCATATGCCATGATGTAAAGCACATCTTGGTGAACAAAAAGATGGGAAATTTCTTTTTCATTTTAAACTTCAAATTTAGGAGTTGTATGTCACCTATTTTCTTAGTTTTGCCACAGGGGATATAAATAATAATTTGGGATAGGATTTGTTTCTACAACTTCAGCCACTTGAGAAAGCATTTGGTCTGGTAATCTAGCCAGATATATCTGTAGTGAGTCAAGAGAGATTCATCACCTCTGTCTAAGACACGCCTCTTAAGGTGGTATCTGTCTTTTTACATATTATAGGCCATAGACTATTCCCTGAATTAGTTTCTGTGTGAAATCTAAGAACCAGGTTTTACTTGTAGCACATATTTTTTAGAACAACATGAAACTGTAATGTTACTGGTTTTGATTCTAGAAGTCTACTAGCAGTAGTCTGCACCAAAAGTTTAATTAATAAAATATTTTTTTTAAATTGCCATATTTCTAGTCTTAGTCTATTTTGAGGTACTAGTTTTTGGGCAGTGTTGTACCCTGTTTGGCTGATATGAGATAAAAAGAGTTTCTAGCTCTTCTCCGTCCCACCCCCAAAGATATCTATTTATTGTGACCAGTTCAATCTACAACTATGAAACTCTTCTTATTTAGTCACTTGACCATTCTTGTGGGTCTTCTCTAAAAATCTCCAGTTACTCTTGATTCTTTCTGAGGAGCTGACACCAGAAGTGCACGTGCAGTGTTTGAGCAGTTGCTGTACGTGTACATAGAGCAATGCTGGTGTGCATCCTGTGCTCCACTCTGGCTTGACATATCTGGGATCATTATATCCAGCACTGCCTGTCCTGAAAAGGCTGGTTTCCCAGCAAAAAATCCAGAAGCCTTTGTTAGTCAAATTTCCTAACCATTATTTCCCTTTCTCCAATCTCATCACTTTCAGATTTGATGAAATCATAATTATACCTTTTCTTCCTTTTTTTTTTTTTTAGTTGGTATTTTAAAGTCAAGACCTCACTCTTGCAGGGCTTCTCTAAAACTGCTTAATTAGGATACCCTATTCACAGCTGCCTTTTGAGGCATAGCCAATTTTTAATCCTTTTAATGTGTGTGGGGTTGATTGTTCTTTACTGTGGTTTCTTAATCATAATGTCATGTGTAAGGAAGTCAGATGTTTCACTGAAGTGTATTACATAAACACCGTATTACCTTTATCACCCAAACTCATAATCTCATTAAAAAGATCAGGTTCCTGTGATACAGTTAGTTTCCCAAAAACCTATTAATTGTACTACACCTAATTCTTTATTAAACTGTGTCCTGTATTAGCCACTACATTACTTTGTCTCAGATGTAGGTCAGGCTGACAGGAATACTCAACTAGTTTTGCTTTTATAGGGATGGGTTTTTTAAATTTATTTTATTTTTAACACATTAGCTTTCTTTTAGTTACGTCTATGTTCTAGTTCTAGCATCTACTTACGGTGATGCTTTCTCATTTTGCTTTTTCCATAAATAAAATAGAAATAGTATTAAGCACTTTTTCTTTTGCCACAGTATAATGTACAACTTAAAAAAACCAAACAAACAAAAATGCCAAAAAACCCACCAAAAATCTATTTGGGTTCCAGCAGTTTTCTTCTGCATCCTTTGCTCCACTTACAAGTTTTGTATGGATTCCAGTTTCTTGTTTATGGTAATTGCTGCCAACCTTTTCCTACTTTGAGATATATATGAGACCCTTAATTAAATGGCTTTATAAATATTAAATATTTTTGTAAGTTAGGTCTTTCTGGTGAGGCTTTGTTTGGGTGTGCTGGACTACCTTCCCTGTGCATGCAGGTACTATTTGCGTTTCACATCTTCTGGTAAAGCGGGAAGTATGTATTAGTGTGGAAGTAGAAAAATATATGAGAAAATCAAATTTAATAAGTGTTCCTTAAGTGTTTTGATTAGGTTTAGAATATAACTATTCAATCATGCTTTTTCCGTTCTCCTATTTGAAAGTTGCTGACTGCATTTTTTTTAAGTGGATCATACCTTAGTCTGTGGTGAATGGAGCTAAATCCAGTCGGTGGCTGGTCACAAGTGTTTTTTCCCAGGGCTCAGTATTGGGGCTGATTCTGCTTAATATCTTTACCAATGATCTGCACGAGGGAATTGAGTACACCCACAGTAAGTTTGTGGATGACACCAAGCTGGGTGGGAGTGTTGACCTGCTTGAGGGTAGGATGGCCCTACAGAGGGATCTGGACAGGCTGGATGGATGGGCTGAGGCCAATGGTGTGAGGTTCAACAAGCCAAGTGCCGGGTCCTGCACTTGGATCACACCAACACCACGCAGCGCTGCAGGCTTGGGGCAGAGTGGCTGGAAAGCTGCCCGGTGGAAAAGGACCTGGGGTTATTGTTCAACAGCTGGCTGAATATGAGCCAGCAGTGTGCCCAGGTGGCCAAGGAGGCCAATAGCATCCTGGCTTATATCAGGAATAGCGTAGCAAACAGGAATAGGGAAGTGATTGTCCTCCTGTACTATACTTGAGGCCTTACCTCAAGTGCTGTGTTCAGTTTTGGGTCCCTCACTCCAAGAAAGACACGGAGGGGCTGGAGCGTGTCCAGAGAAGGGCAATGGAGCTGGTGAGGGGTCTGGAGAACAAGTCTCCTGAGGAGCGGCTGAGGGAACTGGGTTTGTTCAGCCTGGGGAAAAGGAGGCTGAGGGGAGACCTTCTCACTCTCTACAACTGCCTGAGAGGATGCTGTACAGAGGTGGGGATCCATCTCTTCTCCCAAGCAACAAGCGATAGGACAAAAGGAAAAGGCCTCAAGTTGTGCCAGGGGAGGTTTAGATTGGATATCAGGAAAAATTTCTTCACTGAAAGGGTTATCAAACATTGGAAGAGGCTGCCCAGGGAACTGGTGGAGTCACCGTTCCTGGAGGTATATAAAAGATGTGTAGATGTAGCGCTGAGGGACATGGGTTAGCGGCGGACTTGGAAGTGTTAGGTTTACAGTTGGGCTCAGTGATCTTAAAGGTCTTTCCCAACCTAAATTATTTGATGATATTATGATCCTGTTCCCCGATTTCCTGTTGTGATACTGAAACTTAGAACGTAGCCCACTTGGTCATTCAACCCGCTGTTCAATTTGTCTTTGTTAATGAAACAATTTTAATTCATGATGTGACTTAAAGTCTGCAAAAATTGCAGAAAAAAGTGTTGTGTTTTTTTAACTTCTACAAAAACGTATGTTAAAAATCTGTGTTTGAAATCATGAAGTGGATAAAAACACAGAAGCTTTAGAAATGTTGTGTGTGCCTCAGGGCTCTGTTCCATCACCAAAGATCCAAGGGTTCCTTGACACACAAGTTTGTATTATCTTAGATCAGAGTTGCTGCTTGAATGATTCACTACAAACTCATCAGGGCTATAAAATGAGCTTGTCTGCTTAGTTTGTGAGAGGCTACATGCCAAAATTAAATGAGTAAAAAAAAAAAAAATCTCCTATGCAAAAAATTTTGAAAAAGGCACACAACGGAAGAGCTCAAGGGCAGGTTTTGTTCTGTGGCTTTTCCATTTCTGGGGCAGCCTTGTTCTTTTTAGGGAAAACTAATAGTGACCCTTTACCTATGGTGCCTTACACATCTTCATCTCATCTCCTGATGAGTTCTTCCTTGTAGCGGTGGTTTGAATTTTGATGGGAGGAATAGTATCAGAGGATTGTTTCATTCTCATTATGTGGCAATAAATTCAGAATGAGAGAATGAGAGGTTTTCCATAGAATTTAAGAAAAATACAGTAGAAGTGTACTTAAGCTGAAATAAAAGGTGTGAAAGAGCCGAGAGACCACATTTCAGAGCTTGTGCAAGGTCTACTGCATTGCATTGCTGGTGCAGGGTTTGTTTCTGGGGTACTCAGCCTGTGATTCCTCCACAGGTGAGTTTAGGTCCTGTAACTAGTAAGCAAAGAGAAGGCTATCAAGAGGAGTGCAATGCTTCCAGGGTGTGGTGGATAAACCATCCAGGCCCTATTAACAGGTCTCTGGCGCATTCTGCCCAGCTCACACTTATTTTGATATTGCCTTCTTCAAGAATTTATAAGCAGGGTTTTGATGCAGTATTACTGAGGTGATACAGCACTCGCTTACAGGTGTTGCTGCCCACCTTCAGTACAGGTGTGGAGATGATTAGAAGAGCAGACGGTGCTCGAACTTTCGGGTTGTTTGGCTGAACTGTCGATGGCAGAATTGCTAGCTGAGCTAATCTGCTCTTCGCACATGCTTGCAAATCTGATTCCACATCTTGCTGCAAGCGAATAAGGCTCACAAGCCCTGCTCGCAGAACACACTGGATGCAAAGGCACTTCACGTTCAGTAAGTTTTGTTTTGATTGGTTCTGTTTTTCACTATAGACACTTTTAAGGAAGAGAGTGTAAGCTAAGCATTTTTGGGACATAGGACAAGTAGGTTATTGAGATATTGGGTTCTTGTTCGTGGAGATAGGGCTGCTGTACGTCTGAGCTGGAAACTGATGGATCAAAGCAGAGGGCTGGTTGCTCCACTCCTGTTCAGGCTGGTTGGATGTCTGGCCACTCTTTGCCATGCAGTGTGGCTGCAGTACTACACATCCACCCTCTTCCCCTTGTGCCCCTCTTGAACCTGCCTAGTTTCACCCTTGGCAAGGTGATAGCCTTGCAGGGCTGGACGGACCTTCATAGTCCCTGGACAGCTGCGCTGGGTAGAAACAGCCTGGTGTACCTCATCCAAAACAGCCCAAGACTCCACTGCCATCCCTCTTCCCCTGCCCAAACCCATTCTCTGGTATTTTAAATATTAAAACAACACAGAGAGGTAAATCTTCTTAACAACACAAGGAGAATTAAACATCCAACTTCCCTGAGTAAAAATGGAAGGTTTTACACTAATTCCCTACACATACTGTGCAGAAAATGAATCCCATAAAATACAAATAACTTCTCCCTGAGCACCTGTAACTTCTTCCTAATATTTAAAATTTATTTACATTTTGTTTAAATTTTTTAAATTGCAGCACGAGCTCTGTGTGCTTGTGTATCTATACTGTGCATATATATTATGGACCACTTCTGTAGGAGGGGTGGTTGTGCAATAAAATACGAAGGTAAATAATAAACCAGTTTTGTCTCAAACCTTGACAGCCTCTCCTGCAGTCTGGTCACCACTTTGCCTGGGATTGTCAAAGAGAATCTAATAGCAGATGAAAATAATCTCAAATAGTGCAAGCTCAAAGTAAGTAAACCAACAAAAACTTACAACAACAACAAAATCAATGTTTTTGGTGTTGATTTAGGATGTGCAAATACAAAATACTTAAATCTCTCTCTTTGTATGGTGAGGAACGTCTGCTTTTTTCTTGTGGTGGTGTCTATTGGCTTGCATTTTGCATTTGACTTTCTCAAAACTAAGGCTGTGCAGATATTGTGCATTTCGTATGACTTAATCTTATTGCCAGTACTACCTAAGTTAAGCTCTTCAAGTGTGGGTGCTCCTACCCTGACAGTATTGTGGCATAAAAAGAAAATCCAGAAAAAACACCTTCTTTCATGCATCCCTCAGCCAGCATGGGGCAGGAGCAATGCATCCAGGAGTAGAGTTGGTCAGCACTCTGTTCCCTGAACATCTGCTCCAGTAGTGAGCCAACCCATAGCCAATGCAGATGATAAAATGAGTAGATCAGCAGAAATAAGATGGAAAGACAGTATTTTAATGCTTTCCATAGGCACAATAGTTGATACTTCTAATACAACCATTTCATTTAGGGTTGTAAGACCCAGCTAGTGGTTGTTTGGTTGTTATGTTTTCTTTCTTTTAGGAGAAGAAATTTGCACCCTAGTTTAGGTATGGATGCAATACTTCAGATGGTATTTTTCCAACAGATGTGCTGGTCTTTGGATGGGGATAGTCACAGAGCCTGCACAGGCATGCTGCTCTCAGCAACTCAATAAACAATTTGCAGTCCCCGGGAAACAGGTTGTACACAGAACTTCTTGTGATTCAAGATATGAAGGCAGAGAACAAATATTGTTGTTTGCCATGATTTTCTTCGGTAGACTCCTTTTGAAAGAGAGTCAAACTCAATGTATCTCTCAGGCAGTATTATTGGTGTACAAAGAAAACAGACTGGTAGGAGTACAAGTGTCAAGTCTGCTGTACAGCATGTGCCAAAGTGTGTACAGTGTATGTGTAGAGTACATGTACAAAACAATATAATAAATAAATTGCTGAGGTTTGTGTCTGTAGTCACGCTAACACTATTTACATGAAGTGATAAAATGGCTTGCAGCATTATGGAATAGGTTTTAATCTTGCCCAGGGTAGGTAGGCTTGTATTATTTTATTTGACCCTTCTTTTATGCTGCTTTCAATGCTCTGGTATAGAACCAACCCAATATAATTCAATTCACTCCTACTTTACCCTTCAGTTAGAGCAAACCTACAGTGAGCACACAAAGGCCACTGTGATGGTATCTTCTTTGATCTTCAGCTTGCTCAATCTACTTCCTACTGTGCTGGCTCACAATTTCATTTTAATAGTTAAGTAGTTTGGACATCATTAAAAGAACTGTGTCTGGAGGCAGTGATATGGCACTGATCAGTTTGTCAAGTAATTCCATTAAAAAAAAGTTCACAGTTCTGTCCTGATATGATGTAGAGAAAATGTCTCATTAAAAACAACTTTTGTAAAATACTTTCACCCATTTCAACTTTAAAAAAAAATGAGGATAATTTCTGGAGACTAGCTCTTTCCAGTCTAATACATCATCTTCTTTTAATCTCCACTAGTTCCTGCCTTTTTTCTAGCAATTATTAATAATTTTGTTGCTCTGCTTAATTTTCATAAGTGTGCTCAAATATATTTTTGGAAGCTCTACAAACGAAGGACCAGGTTATGATTTCAGGCTAAATGCCTGTTCAACATGAAAGTAGGGTCAAACACAAGCCTACCAGCCCTGGGCAAGATTAAAACCCACTTCTTCCAAACTGGGTAGAACACAACATGGTCTGTACCCTCATTTCATGATTGTGTCCACGAAAGGAGACAGACGTGTAGTTGCCAATGAAATGATCCCAGAATTCCTCTAAGTCCATGCCCCATCTACTACCAAAATCCATACAAATACATGAGTGTCCTCCCCTGGGCACTGCAAAAAGGCTTGCATACTCATACCAGAGCATTAGTTCAAAAGTCTCATAAATATTCTCAACTTAAAAGTCTTCCCTTACATTGTCTGATTATTTTTTTCCCCCAAGTGTTCTTTCTTTTTTAACCATTAGCAAAGTGACAACCAGGTAGAAATATGTTACTGAGTCATTCATTTTGTTTCTATACGTGAGGTATGGAGAAATCAACCTGGAGGTGTTAACTTGTTTTAACATTGTGTTTTGCCTGATTTGAGGCAGATTCTACCCTCTCATTCTCAAACCTCAAGAAAACACCTATTGCATATTCTCGGTTGACCGTTGGTTTTCTGGTTTCTTTTCCTGACATCTATTTTAGCTAAAGAGATGCTTGCTGAGCACAAGGAAATGGACTTTAGTTTGGTGGTTAATGTTTTGTTTGGTTGCTTTTTTCTTTAAATCTAGAAATTTATTAAGTTGGCTCCGCTCTTATCCTTTGTGTTTGTTAATGGCAGTCACGTCCTCAATGCACTACATAAGTAAACTGCGCAAGTAATTTTGACTAAGTATGCCATGGCCACAGTGAGATAGCTAAAAACTAGCTCCAAAACACAGATTATTATCCCTGGGGCACAGTCAGAAGGAGCTGAGGAGTTGCTGGATTACAGCAGCAGGGGCAGGATGAAATGTTGGCTGACATGAGGAGGTGTAGTAGCTTTCTGTCTCGTAACAGCAGAAGCAGCCAGCTATAATCCCTGTGGAGCAAGGAGAAGAACAGAAGGGGGCACAAGCTAGGTCCAAACCAATTTGCCTGGAGATGTGTCACTCTGTTTCACGTTTCTGCATTTGCAGTGGGACTTAAACTTGTCTTTTACATTAGCTGAAGATTACACAGGCAAGGGCATTTCACTGCTGTTAATGGAGAAGGTACTATGTAGGCACTGATGCTTAGTTTTCAGGTCTGTATTTGTAGTTGGGCTGAGCTTACTGTGCCATGTGCAGGCAGAACTTTGTGTTAACAGTCTGGTTCTTATAATTTCACTGCTCCACCTGAAAAAACACCTATAACCAGGCAGGGAAAGGTGCATACATTCAATTTTGTAGTCTGAGCTCACTTGAACGCAAACTGCTATCAGTGCCACTTGCCCTTGGAAAGGCCTACTGATCTTTTTTGCTTTTTTTTTTGTTTTTGCAAATTTACTTTTCCAGTTTTCCAAATCTGCAGATATAATACTGTTTCTTGAAGGTGATCTGGGATTTCAGTTATTTTGCATACTCTCAAAAATGTTTCTGCATGCAAATCTGGTGGATAGAAGTGCATGAATACTGAGGTTCAATTAAGATGGCATTAAAAACATTGCCAGTTTAATCTCTCTGTCCACATTCTCTGATGTAGCTGTTTTGTTTGTCAGATGGAAAATGATAGATTTGAAAGTTGGAGTTTAAACAAAGTAGAAGCAATTTATGTCCAGCAAAGGCCATAAGGAGGAACCAGTAGATGAAAAAAGATGAAAGAATACTATCAAAAGTGCTTGTCTGCAGTGTTGGTTTTGCTTTTTTTAAATTCCCTTTAAAACCTGTAATAGTAGATATGTAACTTTATAATTTCTGATCCATTTGTCTGAGCAGGTATGCTTCACCTGTAAGGATAGGATAAGAAATAATTTTTGATGTATAAAAGAATGTAGATCTTCAGTTTCCCACCCTGAGGAGAAAAAAAAAAAAATATAGCGAAGCAAACCCATAGAGAATACCTCGAGCCCTGGTATCTCTTAAAATAACAGATGAAAAAAGAAATTTGAAAGCAAAACGAAGAGATAAAGAAGCATCAGCCACTCAAACCCCCTAGGTATTATACCTTCCAGTGTGCACCATCTGACTGACACACTTCTCCATATGCTGAGGAGGAGAAAGAACTATTCCCAGCTAACCCACAATTATGCCTTCATTATTTCTTTTTAATCTCCTCAGAGTTCCCATAGGGCCTTATATTTGGTTAGATGAATGTCCCTGCAACAGACCAACTTAGAAAGCTCTGCAAGTCTAGAAGAAAACTTTCATGTTATGTTTAGTGCAAATTTGGTCCTAAGCTATTTTTATCTTCCCCTTACTCTCCTTTTCATTCCGCCATTAAATAAATTATTTTCAGGGCTGCTTTCAGTCTCTTTTATGGACTTGAAAGATTTGTTAGTATGGGATAGGAATAATAGATGTTTCAGTAATAAATTGTTCCTAATTGTGTTTTTAGAGCTATTTCTTTAAACTTTTTTTACAGATGAGTTGATTTTTAGGTGTAAAGCAGGATTTTGACCACTTATGTAATTCTGTAACAAAAATCTCTAGGTTTTTGGAGAAAGTAGTGGGACCTACTAGTCGCATTGGATGTACTTTATATATTTCACACTCTGTTCCATGCAGATCTAACTGAGATAAAACAATATAAAGGGAGATAAGTATTTTTGCCTACCTATTCTATGTGTAAAGTTATTTTGCTTGGGGGCCCAAAGTGCAAGCAGTATAGTATTAATATGGTGAAATTGCTACAATTATGTTGTACTCCTACATTACCTTTGATGTGATATTTTGCAAATTGTTCTGTGCAGAATTATTTTGCTATGGTTACATTGTAAATGTCATTTTGTGACGAGATACTTTGAGATGTATATAATGACTTATAATAAACTTTATGGAAGAATCATAAATAAGAGATTAAAATCTTATATATTGTAATGGCTTTTTTGCATCATTTTTCCTGTACCACCTGTCCTAGTTGCTTGCATTTGTGCATTATCTTTCTTTTGCACTTTAGAGGTTTACTTGGTGAATTTAGTGCTAAAAGAAGGTGATGGAAGGACAGAGCTGACTCTCATGCCACTGCACGATCTTTGCTTTTATGTGTTCCTGATAGGGGTTTTTAAGGGTTGGGCTGACTGGCAAGACACTCCAATCTTCCATTGACTTCAATAGATAGGGTTTTTTTTCTATAAGTCTGTCAGACTCAGTCTCTGGATATCAGTTTCTGTCAAGTTTCTAGCAAAACCCAGTTGGAACCATCTGTTTTTTGTTGTGAGGGCCAAGAAAATGAATTAATAACTTACCTTAAAATAATAAAATCTAAGCTATCATCTTTGTAGTTACAGGCCTGTGCTGAATCTGGATGAACTGATTGCTTAAAGTGTAAATATCTGTAGGTTCTCACTAGGTCCAAGAGAGGGATCTTCTTACTGCCCCTCACTTTGAATATAAAGGTGTGGGAACTGGGTCCCCAAAGGACAGTTTGCATCAAGAAATGCGATAGCCAAAACACATGGAGTATTGACTGGGTTAAATGTGCGTAATGAAGGGGGGGAAGAGCAGCAGTTGGAGTATGTTGAAAAGACCACATTTCTGCATTTCCAGAAACTTAAAGAAGAAATAAAAACCACGTTTGTGGTTATACTGCTAACTGGAAGCAGGAGAGTATTGCTACTCTGGAGCAGGGTCAGACACAACCTTTTACTGTGGCTTGCAGATGAAGGCTGCAGAAATACACTTAATGGACTGAGAAAGAGGGTGTTGAAAATAGATCCATGAATGTTAATTTGAAAAATAAGTTGCCAGTCCCAATAATTTTCTTAAACCCACATCTTAGAAAGCATTTATGCTATTTTTGGAACATTACGAAGTCCATCAAAAAGTGCAATCAGCTTTGAATGCAATAAAATAAAAATCAGGTTTGCAATTATGGTGTGGTTAAGATCTTCAAAAAGAGTTGAAAAGTTTCTCTGTAAAACAGAGAATTTGTAATGGCTTTTGTAATGGAAGTAATCAGTAGCTATTGGTAATCTTTGTGTTTCATTAAGAGTAATTGTCTTAAGGTGTTTTACTGAATTGTCCCTTAATAAAATTTTTATTTTAATATTTTCTTTAAGTGGATTAAAGCCATAATTTTAAGTGTTTAAAGGCCAGTTTGTTCCCTTAGATACATGCTGAAAGAATTAAAGACAAGTCAATAAAATCAAGGCGTGTTTATTAGACCATAAAACTATTTAAAACATGACATGGTATGCTGCTAATGAAAAAGGAATTGCGCTCGGTCGGATATAAGAAACTCACCTTTCCCTGTCGCTCCACCCCAGGATGTTGAGACTTTAAGCACAGTCATGGGGCAGGATGTGTCACTTATTTTTCTTTTTTGTAGTGTTTTGGGAGTCCTGTAGGTCTGCCTACAGGTTGGGGTTGTAGCATTGTTTGTGGTTTATGGCATAGATATACTTGGCAGGTGAGGTTTTCTGTGGCGTTGTTTTCTTTGAAGAAAATAAATGGGAGGGAAAGGCAGCTTCATCCCAGAGTAATTTGCTGCCCACCAGGTCTTTGCACCTCTTCCTCACTTTGCCACCTCCTGCTGCTTGCCCAAGCTGATGTGCTGATGAAGTGCTGGTGTTGTCCACATGCTGACATGGTCATGACTAGAGCTTCTGTTTTGAATAAGCATGAAAAAGTAGGGAATTGATCAGGTTAGAGATCTCCTAGGTATGGCTGGGCTGGAAGGAAGGGTGGTGGTTTATGCTTGTAAACTCTTATTAGAAGGCCATTTAAAATGTGTGTCAAGGATACCCTGGAGACCTGGCTTGCTGCTATTTCCAGTCGCCTTTTGAAGATGAGAGTCTGAATACTGATATTGTCATTGTTCCTGTGATAATATTGGACAGGACCATTGCCAGTGGACTTTCAGAGCAATAGTGGCCTTTGGAAAACAAAACATGGATATAGAGCATGCCTTGTGTTTTCAGTGCATATAATTTTTGGCACACTTCCCCCAAGTTTGGTGTGGTGTTTTTTTTGGTGGTGGTGTTAATCCAGTGATAACTTCTCTTGCAAGTTCATTCCTACCCCTAGGCTCAGTCTCTTAAGGACATACTGTGAATTGATGCTTAATTAACCACCTGCCTCCTTAATAAGAGCTTACTCCAATACGATCCTGAAGGGGCTCTTGATAAAGGAAAACCCAGTTTTGTTATTACAATAACTCATTTTATATTGCTTCAGCATGCTTTTTGTCATAGTGGGCAGGAAGGGGGGAACGGTATCTTAGTGACCTTTTTAAGGTACCCATTTTGTTACGATATATGTGTTGGAGATGAAGGTTAAGGACGTTGAAGGAGTTAACTGAGACATACCATGTGAATAAAATCGAATCACTCCATTCTTAAAGTGATTTTTTTTTTTGTCATGAAGCAAGATTAGCTTAAGATTTGAAAGTCAAAAGACCAACAAATAAGCCACGATCTGTGGGCTTTAAACCCAGATTCTTAGCTGTTGCTCTAACTCAAGCAATCCTCAGTTTGTTTAAAGCTGAAATGCTTCAAATTAAATGGCTACAGCAAAATTAAGTTTTCAAACCGGGCGATGGAACAGATTTAATGAAATTTCTATTTAAAGTTGTGCTGTGAGAGTGATATTATGTACTTGTACCGTGTGCCAAGTTCTGCGCCTGTGTATTAAGCGGAATATATAATCTTGCGTGGTAGAATTTTCGGGCACGGATATCACTCAGCAGACGGAAATGAACACATACGAGTAATGTTCAAAGATAATTATGCTAGTTTTTCAGCCTAAATACCTTGGAATCTACAAAGACTGTTCGCAGACAAAGGGGACACTAGTAAAATTCACCGCAATAGATTTCTCCATTCATAATGACAGGAACATCTCTCTCAATATTACTTAGCTAATGAAGGAATAGATCTGCTGTGAAGTTCCTAGGAGGCTCATTTTCTTGAGTACAGTAGTAAAAGTTAGCTGATGAATGACCTAAACTGCTTAATGTTTCTACTTATAACTTCTGAGCAGCAAGGCGTATCTAGGAGAGTACTGAAGGAGTTATCCTCAGGAGGCCCCAGTGTCCTTGTAGGTTGTCAGAGTCAATGAGCCAGGTTTATTTCAAATGGCTCCTTAAATGAACATTTATTTTGTGCCAGTAACACGTTTTTGATTAACAGCTCCTTTTGACTAATTTGCTTCCCAAAACAGCCCAATAAAGGACTCGTTTAAAACATAATTAAAAGCATGTTATTGCTAGTAGTTAATACTGATTAAAACAGGCATTAAGACAATTATCGTTGAAGGAAAGTAAGCACCCTGTAGTTAGTATAGAATCCATTCTTACAGTTTTTATGCATTGCATACAGAAGTGGGCTGCCTGCCAAATATGAGGAAGTTCTTGTTCTGCACATAGTTGCATCAAAATTTGATTGCAATTAATTTTTTAATGGACAAGCAACTTGACAGTGTTTATGTTAGGTATTTAGACTTTGTTTTTTAGAATACAAGTTAATTTTCAACAAGTTAAACTTAAGGCTTTCTCCTGCCTGGTTACTAAATTGACTAATAAGAAAGAATTATCCCTGTTACTGTGTCTTGTACTGATACTTGAAAGAATGTGTTTTCTTAAATGGACAACAGGTTTTATATCTTTATTTTATGCCTCCGCAACTTTACACTGTAAATTAATTGCTGATTTGAAAAAAAAAAAACCAACAAAAAAACAAAACAAACCAAGCAAACAAAAAACCCAAACTAAACCCCAAAACCCCATGACCAAAATACCGACTGGCAGAGGTGGTAGCTATTTTAGGTGCGGAAATGGAAGCTAGTCTGAATTGTAAGGTCTTAATGTTTTGTGATTGGTTTTTTGGGGTTGGGTTTTGTTTTTTGGTAGCTGAGTGCACAGGAGTCTCTGCTTCAAAATATCCTGGATTCCTCAGAAAATACACACAGAAATCATGTCATGTTCTTACTATTAAAATAATGGAGCATTTTCCATCAGAGTGAAATATTAAAGATAATTTTTTAAGATCTAGGACCCTAATTATGACCTAGTACCTTCTTTACAGTTACTGTAGAGAAGTAAACATAAAAATGTTTGTCAACACTTTTAATCTTTGTGTGAAAGTTCAACTTATCATTTACCACATGCATTTCTCTATTGAGCATGTTGATTCCTTAATTTTTTCAGTTGCATTCTGTACTGTGCCACTACAATTCGTAAAAAAGGAAGATGTAGATCCACTGCAGTCTGTTTTAATTTTACAAATTGCTAAGAATGGGTGAAGAGGTCTGAGGTTATTCTTAACAGTTACTTCATCTGCAGTTTAAAATTTTGAGGAATTTTGACTGAGGACTTGCTTTCAGCATTGATATCAGCTTTTTCTGCCTTACCTCAATATAGTATGAATTAGTATTGAAAAATGATGAAAATTATTATGCAATCCTTAAAAACGGTCTAAAGGAAATTTTGTTCTTATTTTCAAATGTGTATTCTATTATGTTGGTTTGGTTTTCTTTTTTTTTTTTTAAAGAAATGAAAATATACTAAAAGTTATTTAACACACAGTTTTACACCTTTGGCTGTACATAGCATGAATGTGTTTTCAGCTTTCACATTATTCTGGGCTGATGAGGGGGAGCCGTCAAGGATCTGACATGTTCTCAGAGGCCAAAGCTTTGAGTTTGTGATAAATGCTGTCTGGTGTGTAGGGAGCAGAGTGAGACTGATGTGTCACAGGAGCTTTAAAGTCTGGTGGACTTCCAAGGCAAGCATGTAATTTGCTGTCACTGGTGTCTGTGCTAAAGAGCCTCTTAAAGCAGCCTTCCAACCTGAAGTGGTTGTGGTGGGTCCAACATCTTCTGGATTCCAAGTTTTCACAGTGACATCAACTAAAAAAAAAATAAATGTTTCTCTTTTTCCTCAAATTTAAACACTACTGGAGACCAAAGCAAGCTGAGTTGAACAAGCACAGGCTTGACAAGTACAGAGGATATAAAGTTAAATCCTAATCCTGTGGCTGATACCTGCGCTAATAGCTTTGGGCAAACAGCTGGAGATGGTGTGGAGCTGCTTTTCCACATCCTGAGCTATTTCTAGGAGGAAGGTATGAAACTTTTGAGCTTGTGGGTTGATGCTGAAAATGTACCACATGTGATCTGCAGGTTTGAAATGGTGTTGGTTTGTGGTTTTTTTTTTTTTTCCGCCCAATATGTGCCACGCTGCTGGATGATGCCCATGTGCTCAAACATGTCTCTTTCCCTCAACACCCTGAGATCTGCCCTCCTGGGGGCTGTGGGTCCTGCATCAAGGAGACAAAGACACCAACATCTGCTCTGCACAAACTGTCATCACCAACATTGGCATTTGGCACTGTCTGCTTTGTATTTCTCCTCGGTGCACAGTTATTAGCTATTTACTGCTTCAGTCCTTGGGTTGATGTGTGTATGTTACTGCAACAGTCGTCTGTAGGATGTGCATTACGTGGAGCTTCTGCCAGCATTGGCCGTGATGGATATCAGCAACAGCCATACCATGCTATAGCCGTGCTGAGCATAGCAATAATGCCTCCAACACTGCGCAAAGAGTTGGAGCTCTGTTGACACCAGACTGCTTGGCATGAAATGTGAGCTTTGCAAGCAGTCCCATGCTGGAAAATATGAATTTTCCATTACTGGTAGACCCTATCTAGAAGTAGGTGCACATGGCAAGTGATTAGTACCTTACTTGGACAGTGGTCTCAGAATTTCAGAGGTGTAATGCTGTATTCGGGTGTGAGCGTGGCATTTGTAGTGTATAAGCGTGGGGAGCCTTTCCCTTAAGCCAACCCACATAGACCTAAAATCATCTCTGAAAAAAACTTGATCTTGCTTCCACTGTAGAACCTCGCTGCCCTCCTTGGTTGGAGATTAGGGTCTGTGATCTGAGTGGAAAGACAGACCACTTTGTCTATTGAAGAGGAAAAAATAACTATGGCATTGCATATAATTAAAATCTCATACATTTTTTTCCTCCGGTTGTTCTTCTGAAAATATCAGATGTGTATGTAATCCTCTCAGGGGAACTAACATCTCTCTCAGTTTATCTGTTTTAATTAAACTGTTAGTTAATTCTTGATTCTTGGGTGTAAAGAAGGGGATCAAAATCATCTGGAATTATTCAGTTACTATATTTTAATGGATTTCTAACAATTATGGAATGAAAAGCAACAAAAATAAATAATACAGTTGTTAAAACTCATAATGTAACAAAGGTAAAAAGACATCCCTGTAGGTTAGAAGAACTATTAAAACAAACAAACAAGCCCCAACAGCCCTACAATCAAAGGCTAGCCAGCTTTCTTCTTGTTTTCCCACTAGATGGCCTGGCTATTAATAACACATTTACAAGAATGTCGGAGGAGTGTGGAGCAGTAAGGGAGGAAAAAAAAAATCCCAAGACTTTGAATTTGTAGCAAATAGGTGATGGAAGTTGCGGGCTAGAGGTGAAATTTGCGGGTTTGATAGTGAATTAGAACTGATGGATTGTTATAGCCCTTGTAAATGCCCCTGGTGATAGAAGGAGAAGAGATGAGGAAGGGAAAAGGGGCTGGTGTAGTCCAGGCAGCAGCTGCTGCTGGAGCTTTGCAACTGCATTCTGAAACACAAAGTTGTGTTTCTCAGATTCCAAGTAGTGTTCCTGGTGCACAGCTATAAAATGGTGACAGCCTGGGAAGTTACACCTCTTCAAGAAAACAGTAATTTAGATAAGATTTACAGGAAGACTGTGCAAGACTTAAGGATAGCCTGGTTTGAAGCAAGAGATGAAGCTCAAACAATGCTTGTACAGTGCGATGTTAATATTGTCCACGTTAAACAAGGAAGGCAACAACAGCAGAGAACTCCTGGGGCTAATAAGGCTTTCAGAAAGAGACACTGCCACACAATCCCAAAGGGACTAGGTGACAAAGGAAAATGAGCATAAAGTTCTGGTTTTGACTGAGAACCAGGAAGAAATCGTTTGAGATTTTAGGGGAGGAATGGCTTTAGCGAACTGCAGCAGTGAAGCGATTGCTGCAGACTTGAGCGACAAATATCAACCAGCACAAGGTACTAGAGGCCTGCAGAGCTCCTTGAGACCTTGCAACTGGATGAGGAGGATGATTCTGGGAGGAAAAGGAATGAGAAAGAAAACAGAAAAGGTTATTTAATTTTTTTATTTTCTCAATGAAAACCTGTGTCCTAAGAGCTGTGGAGATAGGAAGAGAGAACAGCGTGGAGACATGTTCAAAAGTGGAGGAAAAGTTAGTTGATGTTGAGGACCCAGTGGAGTTGCCAGTGAGGCAGCATGGTGGAGGTGGACCTGTCCCTGGATGCAGGAGGGACATCTCCTTTCCCATAAGGCTGCCTGGCTGGAGGGCGAGTTAAACAGGACTGTCAGGGTGGTGGGACACGAGTGCAAATGGAGCGGCCTCATGCCGTGAGGCTCCCAGATAGCAGCAAGGAGTAGAAAGCACCAGCCAGGTCCCAAAGCAGGCTGCAAGGGTTGTTGCGGGGATGAGAGAGAATTCCGCAAAACTTTCTGCAAGTGACTTGAGTCAGAAAAAATAAAGCCCACAAGCAAGGACGCGGATACATAGCTGTGCAGAAACCTTTCTACTTCAGCCCTGCCTTCCCTAGTCACTTTGAGCTTTCTCTATTTGAAAGTTAAATTTCTAATTTTATTCAAATAAAGCCTGGCTTTCTTGTGTTTAAAAGGCTTTCGGTCTTTAGGGATCTCACTGTAGGTGATGGCTTCAGCAGATCCACTTCAAAGCTTTGGCGAATTCAGTGTCCTATCATAGCATGTACTAATTAGTGAAGCTGTGGGCCAAATTCCTGTGGGATATAACCCAAGGATACAATAGCATTATACTGGAATTACTCCACTAAACCAAAACTGTAAACCTGCACACACGGAAGTCCATGGCGAATTTCCAGTCGATTCCAGTAAATATAGGATTGAGACTTAAGGAAGAGATTGGGAAAAACCTTGTGAATATTCTAGGATTGCAAATAAAATGATCTCGATCTCTTTTATATCAGAAGCAGGAAAAAAATATTTGTTTAAAAACTCACTGTATTACAATAGCAATGTGAAACCACTCTATTGATCATAAGGCAGTCTTATATTTGCTCAATGTAACAGAAAACAGGAGACATACGATGTGTATAAATGAAAGTATAAAAAAGGGATTTCTCACTTGTTATCTAGAAGGGGAGAAAAAAAATAATACGCGAGAGAAAACACGGGGTGGGGGAGAAGGTACACAGTAGAATAATCTTGTTATCCACCATTTTAACATATGGTATTATTGTTGGTGTCATATGCATTCAGCATTTGCCAGTCCATTATAAATGAAAATGAAATCCATCTATTTTAAAACTTCTAAATCAAAAAAGGTAAGCTCTGAAAGTATGTGTTTTGACACCTTTGCTTTCACGCGCACTCAGAAAGCAATTGCATAACAAAATGTTTGAGGAGATGTCCTTGCTGTGGCAAGCCTTCTTCTCAGTTCTGTGTAGGCTAATAAGGGTATGGCTTTGTTGATACATTTTAGGCGGAGAGCGTATTTGGAAGGAGAAATTGGATGCTGAGCTTTTGTTGTGATAGCTCTAAGACTCTGTACTTTGGCTTAGAGTTCTAAGACTCCATTTGAAGAAGGAAAAAAGGAGAGAAACCAGCAGAAATGATTCAGGTGTCAAACAAAAATCTCTTCCAAGAATAAGATTTATTTCACTCTGTAACCCCTTGCCAGAAGTTTGTGTTTTTGGGAAATGAAAATTTCTGTCTTGGTGGTGTTAGTAAAGCAAAACCAGCTGAGCACATTCAAACAACGGACAGAGTATGTCTCTGCTAATTTTGAATTTTCTGGCTTTTGTCATTGTATGTCACAACCATAATCATTATTTAAACATAGAGGTGAACTGCGAAACATAAATGCAACTTTAGCTGAGAAATGCTGTGTGAAATAAAAGTTCCTGCTAAGTTGTGCAAACCTTCAGTATGGCTGTGCATTTTAATTTATCCTTGTTTAAAATTTTGTATCTCCATCCTAATTTACCCCAGTGTAATGAAAAGATCCCAATGAAACATGCATCTACCAGCAAAAAAAACCCACCAAGTTTATAAGGTGATTGTTGGGGAGTTTGGACACTTCCACAGATTGAACAGTGAGTAAAGATTTACTGTGTTAGAAGAGATTCTGATAGCGTGGTCCAGTGCTGGGGGTGTCAGGTTTTCCTCCTGCCTTCTAGTTGGTAGGTCACTTCCAGTTAACGTGTAGCTCTACAATGTAATTGTTAACTCTGTAGTTTTGTGCCTCTGTAGTCTAGAAAACTTCGTATTTTAACAAAATTATAGCTGAGTGCTTTTTTTTTATTATTATTTATAACTAAAGAGTAGCTTGCCTTTAGCAGCATATCAAAAAATCTATGCAAGTGTACTCTCTGCTTTGAAAAAGGTAATTGCTTTACAGCCAACTGTCTCCGTTTTGGCTCTCCAGTGGTTTGGTGTTAGAACTGTTGATAGTCTTCAATGCTTGATCCTTTCAAATATTGGAAATGTTAGTAAGAATTGTTTAAACTGTTACAGCTTTGTTAGAAATGATGCTTATGTTGTAGGATTCTTGTATTTTAGCTCGTGGGCCCTAATGAAGGGAAAAGACTCTTTGCTTATGGACGCTCATTTCAATACCAGGAGACAACACAGGTGGTAGTCAGGTGTCAATGTGAAAAGCATACCTGAAAACTTTAAACCCATGAACATGTTAGAACCAGCTCAAGTAACTCAATGTCTCAGGGTTTTTTCTTTAATGTACACATACGTAGGCATGCATTAAAAAAAAAGCAATGAAATTGTACCCCCTGTTCCAGTATGCTTTAACTGTTTCTAGCAATCCAACATCATCATTCCTACTCTACAACGTTAGGGCTATTTCTAGCCACTAGTAGCCCCTGGAAGCCTGTCTTGATATCTATTTGCCATCTTAATTTGGTCTCACACTAACGTGGCAACTATGGAACTTGTCTAGAAAGGCAATATAAATTGCTATGACAGAGTATGACAAATATTTCATATTAACCCACTCAAAGCTAACGGGAGCTAGAGAGATATAGCAAAGGTTCTGGGATCTTCTCGTGCATTCTTTTACCTTTATTGCAAACTCTCCCTGCTGTTAAGTATGCCTGTCTTGGTGGTGCTGGGTTGTGAGCTGATGATTCTGCTGCGTGCTCTGCAGACATCTCTGTAGCATGCTTCAGTTTTGAAACTAGCTACTCGTCCTGTAAAATCTTAGCATATGCTTAGAGCTGAGGTTAAACTGGACAGAATGTTTTCTTTTGCTGTGCCAAACCAGGAGAAGACTGATGGAAATCTTGAAATAGGGAATTGGGTCACCTCTCAAACAATTTCTCATATCTAAACAGTTAAAATAAAAACATAAAGGGGCTTTTAAAATTAGGTTTATTCAGCTTTTTTGTTATCTTGTAAAAAGAGCCCTTTCCTGCAGCAGCTTCTGAGCTGGTTACTTAAGCAGACAACAACTGAAAGAAAAACCTTTCTCTAAACTTTTGAGAGTCTTATCAAAGTTCCTGACCTGAATTTGGTTCTAGACCTGGGAAAAGTAGGGCAGCTTTTGCAGGTAAACAGTGGGGAAAAGCGGATTTCAGGATATATTAGACATGGGGTCTGCTTCACTAATCATCAAAATAATTACATGAGGTACGTTCCTCAACTGGAGGGAAAGCCTGGCTTTTGTGTAGTTTTGTAAAAGCCACGCTTATGTTTCTGTCCGTGAGAAGCAGTTCATATGTACATCCTTAGAAAAACCCTTCTGTCTTATCTGGTACGTCTGTTCGTGTAAGCTTTAAAAATGTCGTAAAAGTGAATCCTGAATAATGAAAAAAATCATACTGGTAACAGTAGGCAACGTGATATTAAGTCACTGCTGTTCATACACTCTGGGTCTCTGTTGTATTTCCTCTCTGGAACAAACTAAACAGGCTTTGGCAACACGGGGTCTTATAACATCAAACTGTACTAAAGGCAGATTTCCACAAAGTGCTTGCACAGCACAGAAAGTTTAAGTGTTGGCACTGAGACAGGTTTGTGTGGTACAGAAGAATTCTTATATTTGAATGTTTCTATCTTACAAGCCTTTATATGTCAAACTTTAAGTGGAATTGACTGTTTATCCCACTTGATTTTGACTAGTGACGCCTTCCAGGTTGGAGGGCGCTCACTTCACTCTGTTTCCCATCAGCACTCCTTGACTACCGGCATGTGGTGCCAATTTGTTCCTTCTGTACGGAGAAGAAAAGAAGTTTGGATTTAATTTTAAGCCTTGACACAAGGTTTAATTTGCTAAAAAGGGGAGCTGTGCCATTGTAAATCTTGGAGGAGACACCAAGGTTGCAAAAATTGTCAGCCCAATCTGTTTTGAGCACCATTTCAGTCGTTCTATTAAAGGAACAATATTCCTTTTCGCAGCTTGTTCAGCTGTATCAAACCACACAGGTTAGCATGTTGTTGGCTATTTATTGTACCTTTTCTTGCTTTCTGATCAAGTTTGTGTGATAAGAGGGAAATTGATGTGCTGAAAATGATTTATCAATACATTAGATAGGAGGAAACAAAAAAGTTACTCTGTTCCAGGTGACTAAACCTCAAAGCACAGCAGCTTATGGCTTTGCCAGAGAGAGTCACAAAGGAATAAAATTGTGTCCCCATTAAAATCACCCCAGACTTAACAGAAGTGTGTACATCATGGATCTGTTGCTGTTCTTCTGAGAAGAAAATTCTGCTAGAACATGGTACTGGTGTGCGTAGGAATGCAAGTACTGTTTTATTACTGGTGTCGAGTCAGACCATGCTTAGCTATAGAAACCTGTTGGCCCTGTGGGCAGATTCTGATCTCTACTGGGACAATGTAAATGGTCCCTCTTCCTTCACAGCTTTACACTGTAGAAGAGAAGAGGGTTTAGCATGAAACTCCACATCTCTGCTGAGAGTGCAGATTTGGTCATTGACTTCAGTAGGGTCAGGGTTTCAGCCTCTGTCCTAATTCTTTGTAAATGTTTTCTGATCCATGATGATATTACCAGGGAAGGGGCAGTATGACGTGATGGGATTTGGTAAATATTTATTTAAACTAGTCTGGTTTAAAAAAAAATAAAATCATTTCGTACTTCGTTAAAACTCAGAAATTCAAAAGTATACTGAGAAATATAGAATACATTAAAGTATATTAAAGCTATACAATATCTTGCTTCAGTTCTTTTTTTATTTTACTTTTTAAGAAATGAATGTCTGACCCAAGAGTTCATTTATGCTCGTCTGTCACGTAAGTCCTTTTTATTTCTTGGATTAAGTGCTACAGACCTAATAAATCATAGCTGCTCTTTTGGCACCATTCCAGTTCATGTTGTCAATCTGAGCAATGTGCATGTGTAATGCTTTAAATTCTGCAAAACAGCAACTTTTTGTTAACTTTAACTTTGTGCTATGATTTACTTAGCTTTCAGGATAGTTTCCATTTTTCCATATACCCCAGGTGACGAATACAGTGATTTTAATATCTTAAAAAGTTGTTCAGTTATAATGTAAGAAACTGGCTTAATTCTAAAGTCGAAGCGTTACGTTATCTTTCTCCAGCTACTACTTGTTGTTGTGAAGAAAGTCTTCACCCATTTTGGAGGCAGAAAAACACTCCCAATGAACCCTAAAATTCCTTTTGCTGACTTACGTTTACTGCTGTTTCTAAGCTACATATCTTTTTGTGTTATTAACATGTGTTTTCTTTTTTCGTCCTCTGATATGGTTGACTGGCTGGGTAGATGTATATACCCTGAAATGTTTTTTCAGTATTAATCAAATTGAACTCTAATGTAGTATTATAGAGGAAAGAGGAGAAACTAGAGATGTGCCATAAACTGGACCATTTGTCAAAAACACTGCTTTCTTTTGGGCGTATGCAACTGGAATGAAACAGGACCTGGTTCTAAATTTCCAATGGTTTTGCAAAATACAACAAGCTGCTAAGGCTTTACCAAAACAGAAGGGAATGTGGATCCCATTTTGTCTCTGGAGAAACAGAGTAAAGTCAGGGCTAGACAGGGAGGGTGGGAGCCATCGACCTGTCCCTGTGTGAGCTTGGGAGCACCTCTAGTCTGTGCGATTCACACACCGTGTCTCACACCTCTAAGCACAAGAGCTTTGATTCTTTCCAGACTTAAACCCGTGCTCTGTGTTGCACACCATACGCCTGTTCCAGGATTTATGGAGAGGAGGTGTTGGTTGCTTTGCAGGAAGTCGTGTAGCCAGCTTATCTGTGCTCAGCTCATTACTGATCAACTCTTGTCTCCGAGACCTTTTTTTTTTTCCTTCTGGTATTTATAATAGGATAGCTGCTACTACTGGAGGTGAAAGAAGAATGCAGTTAAAAGGGCTTCTACAGCCCCTCTGATTAGTTTGTGCTTCACTCTAACTTCCCAGCGGAAAGATCCGTTTAACCCTTTTGCTGCTCTCGGTCAGAAACACGTGGCAACCCGGAAAACAGTATCCCCGATGTCTGACATAAGTTTGATGGGGTTATGTGTATTATGTTTTAATTGCACATAACAAAGACCATTTAGAAACAATATGTCACTTCTAAAACTTAACCTGAGTCTAGGAAATTCGATTTGCCTGTATTTCATCATTTCCATTTCTGGAGCTCAGTTCACTACAATATACTTGAGTTAGGCTAGCGAGCGTTATGCCTTTGTTGCAAGGGGTTTGTGTGTGATGGTGGCAACACGGATTTTGATGCACGGAGTGGTCTGTCTGCACATCCGTCTGATCTAAAATGAGCCTCAGATTTGAGCAAACCCTAAGCTGGTTCCTGCTGACCCAGGGCCATCCCTCCCTTGAGGCCAGGCATGGGGATTTGTCTCAGCTGCCAAAATCTGTCTCCAGCCCTGGGAGTGCTCACCTCCCACCCTCCTGCCGACAGCAGGAGATGCTGTTAGAGAGGGGAAGCTTCTCCTAGAAGGAGACCGCTCCAAGCTCAATTCTTCTCATCCCAATTGACTTAATATTTCCATTTAGGGCAAAGCAACAGCTCTGTTTGGGACTAGAGGGATATGCAAGGTCTTGTGATCAAGCACAACATTGTTTACCTGCAACAAACACAAACCAAGAGAGAGAGAATACTCTCCCACGTGACTGCTGGCAGTGTCTTGAGCATCCTCTATTGGTCCCTGAAGCCAGATTGCATTTGTAGGCACGCAGTGTTTGTGCAATTAATCAAGCACGTTCTGAAGCCAGTGTAATTTGGAAAGATCACCATTTATAGAAGATGTGTTGTTTGCTGCCCGCAGTTACAATTTAGGAGAACAGATAGGTCAGTTTTATTTAATTTGCTTTTTTTGGTAAAAGCAGTATATTCTGTTAAAATGGGCTAGCAAAAAGATTTGTTTCCATGTGGGTGTGTGTTTCAACACTGTGGAAAAATGGTTATTTCATAAGCTTGAACATCAATCTTTGGATTTACACAAATTTTAAATTATGTTACTAAGAGTTTGTAACGAGAGCCAAGAGTTATTTTCTGGTTATTAATCTTTCTCCCCTGTCCAAAAACATCCCCAAACTTTGTTTAGCTGTACAGTCTCTTCAGACTGTTGATTGTACTGTACTGGGGCTGAGAATGTTTCAGTTTATGTAACCAGTCTCTCTGTTTAAATTTCAATGACAGATCTTTTCATTTTGTTTACAGCCAAATAACAATGCAAACATGTCATGCTACAGCCGTAGACATGGTGTGCGGTCATTGAAAAGGGCATTCACCGAATTGATTTCTTGGTCTTATCCTCTTAAAACTTATTAAAAGCATTTCATTGTTATGTGCGGCTATTAGTGAGCAAAAATAAGCTTTCCTTATTTACATAAGGATGATAGCTAGTCACTATGTCTTCTCAGTTATTAGTTGTTTGGTTAATCAGAAAGCTGTGTTATTACAGCGTTTTTGTAGATTGCAGTTAAGCAGAAAAACCACACATGGCATAATGGTGAAATGTTTTACTGCAAACCCAAATACTTAACTAAAATAATATCTTTAATCTGTTTACAGCATTGCAATATTTAAATTGTTTGCATGGATTTGATTATAAACTTTTACGTAGATATATTCGTGTTGTAGTATTTGGTAATACAAGCGTCAATGTGAGGCAGTGTTCTGGGCATAATTAATGCTAAATGACAATTTGCAAGTGAATTCATCTAGTGTTTTCCATGGATTTTCCATCTGGTCCTTATCATGTAAAGATGTCCAGTCAGCAGCATTCAAGTGGTTTTCCAAATTCTTCCCCAACCTCTCTATGCACAGAAGATTCTTGCTGTTTATCCTTGATAAGGTTTCCTAGCCTTCCTAACAACTTCTTTCTGCTCTTCTATGAAAGGATAACAAATTCTAATTGTTATAGTATGATAAATTTTACTTTCTTCCCTAGTATTTTAACACAAATTTTTGAGGTAAGTCAATGACGCAGTCTGAGCTTAGGCTCTATTTTTGGCAAATGGGGAAAAAAAAAAAAAAAAACCCCAACCAAAAAAACCCAGAAAACCCCCCAAGCCAACCAAAACCCCAACCCCTCACATCCTAAAATCCTGTTTATAAATTTGTCAGCCTGTCCTGAAGCTAGTTGAGCCTTTTCCTTCCACCGCTTTGCCTATGGTGTGGCAGCACTGGGCAGCTATGCAGGAATGATGTTCCTCTTGTGCATAACCACTGTTTTCTGGTATCCGGCCCAAACTCAATGACCGTAAGTTTATACCCATTGATATCTGTGCCAAGATTAAGATCCCTTCTTCATTTACCTTTCTGCTGTCCTGAGCAGTCATGTTCCTCATCTGCTACTGCTTTGCGTAGGATTAATATTCCACCTTGAACTTGTATTTTGTGTAACTCTAAATTTATATTAAACTGGTTCTCAAGGACACATGTTACATTTATAGGAAATACTACTACCCCTCTATGTGCGAATGATACTCACTAGCTTTTGTGTCACCAGCAGACTTCACCACGTGCCTACTCTATGGCAAAATCATAAATGAAATTCAAAGGCTTCTTTAAAAAAATCTTATTCAAGCAACTTCCCTAGCATCTTCGTTCCAACTCAAGAGCATAATATATTAAGGTTGGTACTTCATATTGTTTATTTTTCTTCCTTTTTTTCTGCTTTCCACCTCATTTCTCTTCCTTCAGCTATAGTTTCTCCTTGATGAGTGCTGTGTTTACGGTAGATTTTAATGGTTGTAACGGGGTTGACAATCACTGTCTTGAAAAAGCATTTACTGCTCTTTCCTTTTTCAGAAATAAAAAGACTGTAGGGCTAGCATGTGTTTAAGATAGCATATGTTTAAGATTCCCCAGATAAATCTTCCCCCCCACTTAGAAATTTTGTCTGCATGAAATTCAGGGACTTAAACGCATTTGTTCAGGATTGCTGGACATCTGACAGCCTGGGAAAAGCAGTAGATCCAAATGGTCCTCTGGACATCTGGAAATCCTAGAAATGGCATCTGCAGAGAACAAGTGCAGTGAGGCTTGTGTTTCCAGGAAGCGTCCAACCTGTTGCTCAAACAACGCCTGCATGGTTGGGACATGTGCAGTAAATTGGACTCTTCCTGGAATCATGAGGCTTGCGGACCATGTAGGACCTAATTCGTGCAGCCAGGCTCTTCTTTGGAAAATACTGGATGAAATATTCCTACTTGAGGTGTTTGTGGGAACGTGGAGCCCTCAGATAGGGAGACAGTATTTTAACTTTATCTGCTCAGTAAACTAAAACATATGTTTAGCTGCCTGATTTGTTTTCTTCTATGAAACTTTTGCCTGTTCTTCCTAGAATTTTAGTTTGTGTATTGCCCAACCCAGGACGCAGCTTCAGAAGTATTCTCATAGCCCAGAGTGTCTGACTGTCAATAACATCGAGCTCTGAAATGGAGGTGTGCCCATAAGAGCATTCTTATCTCCTTGGAGCATAATATCTTATGTGTCAATAACAGTCTCCACAAAGGTTTGTGTCTAACCTAATGTGGAGATGGAGACTAGAAGCCAGATGGGTAAAATTAAAAATGGATCAGTGATTGGACAAAACACAAAGACCAAAAATCCAATGAGGTGACTTAAAAACCCAAAGAAAACAAAAACAAGCAAAACCCAACCAAACAAAAACCACCCAGGAAACAAATAACTTCTCTCAAACCAATATCATCAAATACTTTGAGCTACTGGATGACAAATAACTGTAACTGTGCACCACTGTTACATAAATTTTTTTTGTAAAGGAGACAAAAATATGTTAAGTGAACTTGTAGGAAACAAGGAATAATAAGGCAAAGGTTTTGAATAAAACACCCAGAATGCAAAACTCTCATATTTCTAATAAACACTCTTTGGAAAGAAAACAGAAGCACACCCCATAGCCCTGAACAAATTCATATGAAGTGTGAGCGTCTAAGGGATTAATTCTTCCCCTGTGTCAAAACCAGGATCAAATATCCAGAATTTTAACTATATTAACTACTTGGTACTGGAGGATGCTTAGTAGAGGGTTATTTCTAAGAGAAGAATGTGCAGCAGAACTATCTAGCAAAGAGAAATCCCATTCGCATGCCTGAGAAAACTTTGGGCAATGTCTCGAAAGGAAAGTTTTCAAAAAGCTCTGGGAAGAAAACAGAAGCTGTGGATCATGCCATGCGGTATTAAGGAATTTAGAAAGCACACTAAGAAGTTCCATATCAATGCTTTTTCTTCAATATATTCAACAAAGGGACTATTTCCTGTCAACACTTTCAAATTTCAGCTTTCTCTCCCTTCTGCTTTTTAGCAGTAGAACTGCTCAAACAACTTGCACAGTTATAGCTTTTACTGTAAAATCCTTGGATTTCTTGCTTTTTATTTTCCTGCCTCTCAATAGGTTTAGAGAGAATTTTAAACTTATAGCCTAAAAAGTGAATATTAAAAGAAAGAGATTATAAAAGCAATTGTAGAAAAGTTTGGGAACTCGTGACTCTTACTGTAGCTACAGCAGAACTGCATAGTGAACATGTCATTTTGTTCTCCCACAGTGCTCTACAGTGGTAAAGTAACTTACTGAATCTTTAATTTCTTATCAGTACTTTGCTGATTCATCAGTACAAAATGCATTGCCAATAATGATGGTGGAAGAAGCAAACTCAGACTCCCAAGCTCCTTGAAAAAAGCATTTCAGAAACTCATTCTCCAATTAATCTTTTTTGAATTCCAATTAATATTTGTTGAATCTAGCATCTGTAGAAGTGTAAATCACTTAAGAAAAATGCTTTGGGATTCACTGCTTAATCTGATTCCTTGGGAAAAACCTTAATAACTGGCCACTGGGATTGAATTGCCTGGAGCAGACTGATTATGGGAATTCTCCAACTCGAGTTTGGAATTTTTCCTACTCCTAGTAAAAGCTCACTGCTATAATTTACGTAAGTTAAGAATTCTTGGGTGGTTGTGTTTTTCTGGTTTTGGGGGGGGTTTTTTGTGGTTTTTTTTTGTTCGTTTGTTTTGTTGTTTGTGGTTTTGTTGGTATTTTTAATAAAAAAAACCCTTAAACTATTGCATGCATTTCTATGGGTTTGGCTTATACAGAGGTCAGAATGGATCATTCTAAGATCATTCTTATCTTGGAACGTTGGAGTTGTGTCCTGTTCTACTCTCCGAGGGCAGTGTCAGTGTTCAGACTCATCAACAATAGGTCTCACCTGTGATTCTTTTGGTGGTTGTTGTTGTTCTTTGCCGTTTTTTTCCAGAATTTTATTTTGCATTTTTCTCATAGGTCCAATGAGGTCTATGAAAAAAGTCTGATTAAAAAATTTTGAAATGATGGATTGATGAAACTTGTGACAAAAACTTATGTTTCCCTTTAGTGTACTTTTGTTCATTAAACACACTCAATCCTGCAGCAGTAGAGCAGATAATTTTTGAAACGGCTCAGAAAAATTGTGCTTTCTTGTCTACATCAGGTAGATTTTCTATACTTTATGATTTTAATAATATAACTAACGTGTGGGATAAACTAAAAAACTAACATCTAAAGAGAGATACATTTTAACCTCTCTGGCTTCTCATCTGCTGTAATAGCTTGGAATTTTCACTTCTCTATCCTCTCAATTGTATGCTGTAAAACCTGTTAGTGTCACTGAAGATTATACGGGTGTTTCTATGGAGAAATTTAGTCTATATTTTACATATGTGAAATTGTTAAAAATTGTATCACATTCCTAAAATGATTGCTGCAGGACAGTTGATATTCAGCTAACTCATGCAAAGGTGCTTTGAGACCATCCATGGTACAAGTAAATGGGGAATGAAAAGGTGTGAAAGAAAGCCTTTTTTGCTCAAATAAAGCAAATACTGTGTGGTAAAAAATAAATAAATATGTAAAACAGAGACAAATGTTTGTGTTATCCCTCCCTTCCCATGGCTGTCACTCGATGCTGGAAGATTGCTATAGAAGCTCCCCTGATTTAGGTATGTGCTGCATTGCAAGGGTCTGTCTTCTAGATAAAAAGATGGGTCCCTTCCAAAGGCGGGTTTGGAAGTTATTCTCTAGAATGGTTATTCTCTAGAATGAGGAAAGATAATGGAAAAACGAATTGGTGCCTACAGAAGGAAAATATTTTCAGTCGTACAGGTGGAGTTTTCATTAAAGATGAACTTTTATGTTCAACAGTCTCTGGTGTCCCGATGGCCATAGAAAGGACAATCTTAAAATAACTTGTATCTTTTTTTGCTCTTTGATCTCTACCTGCTGTAGTACTATGGTATATATTAACATATGTATGTATTCCGTGACACTCAAGTTAGTATAAATTGTTCTGTGATCATGTGAAAGCACAGAGAAAGAGGACTTTGGGTTTTTTTGGGGGGGTGAGGGGCAGGGAGGAGGTGTGTCCGGTGTTTTACTCCTTGCCTAGTCACCAAGATACTGATGCTTTACCTCCAGGTGCGAGGTCAAGTGCGTGGTTGCCTCTGTAGCTGGTGCTCTTTGGGTTGATGAAACGATGTGGATGACCTGCTCGTGCAGCAGATGTGCTTAATCTCAAGATGTTTTCAGTCCCCTCTGACCTGGGGTATGGGAACCTCATTGCGTTTCCCGACCCAGGTCTCATTAACGTAATGCGATTAGATTATTGAAGAATGCAGTTGACAAAAGGCACATATAATTCATAATTTGTGTTAGTGGTAAAAACTACTTCAGGCTGAAATTTCATAAGCCTGTCTTTGTGTCATTTGTCATTCAACAGGTCTGATAAGGAAAATCAACTTATTATAAAGAAAATATTTTAAATAGTTGCATACATAACAATAGTCCCTTTTTTATATTGTTTCAAGAAAGAATTTAACACTTCTATTTTTCAACATCCGTCTCCGATGTATGCATTTTTTCCTTGTTTTATTGGTGTACCATTTTAACAACATAAACTGCGTAAACTGACTGCTTTTTCTTGCATATGGAGTTTTTATTAGAAGAAGTTCATGCGTGGATTTTATTAGAATTGAAATCTGCAAAGTTTGTGACATATTAAACTATGCTCAAACCACTTTTTGTCATAAAATGCTAATGTCTGTCTGAACAGTACTTTTCTCAATAGAATACTTAGAAAATAAAAGCACAACTTAATTTTATTTTTAAGCATGCTTAAATGAACTAATGATACTGCACTTCACTGTGATATACTATATATCACAGATGACGTAATTCTGCATAGTAATATTTTGAGTATTGATTTTTTTCAGGCAAGACTTTTTTAAAAATTCCTGAATTATATTACTTTGACTTCATTATACTGCATAATACATTAAAAAAATCTGTTTTTTCTCAAAAAGACACATTGAATTATTTTTTATCTATAGCATTGCATTAAATACCAATAGATACAACAAATGTGATCTGCAGTCTAGAGCATTAATTAATAATTACATTAAAAAGATTTTCTTATTCTTACAATGATTTAGTGTAGTCATATGATGTGGGATTACCAACCTATCTAAACATTATGAAGACTTTTATGAGGAATTCAGGATATCTTTATTTCTTTTCTCCCCTCATGAACAGACATGAAATAACTTTATATAAAGATCACCACAAACCCTACACGCGTATACTTCACAGGGCTAAGAAACTGGTTAAAATTCTGCTGAAGTTCATTAAAGAAAAAGGTGAATTTTAGGTAAAATGGGCTATCCCAGCAGTCACTTACAATGCTCTCACACTGATGGGATTTCTGGGGCCTCTCTTGTGCTACAGGCTAGGGCCTGGTAAATATCTTTTCTGGTTTAGGATTGGTTAAAATAAAGCTGAGATGGTCCAAGCTAATTTTATTGATAAGCACATTAACTGGGACCCAGATAGAAACTTCTGGTATAATCAAAATTTAATTGTAGAGTTTATTTAAATACAGGAATAATATTAATTTATACCAGCACAAATCATTGTAACACATGAGATACTGGTGGCTCTTGTTTTATTTTGGTGTTAGGCAATTTTTCTCCCTCTGGCATATTGCAATGGCATATTTTTTTGATTGTAACAACACTTTATAACAGATAAAATTAAAGAGGATGTCAGCTTCAAGTTTTCTGTGCATGCCCTGTGCTGCTTTCCTATATTAAATGTTACCATTGAACCACCTTCACACAAATGCTTAAGGTGTCCTGCCCATCTGGCACTAGTACTGCAGAAAGAAACTTCATGTGCACCAAACAATTAAAATGACACTTTTGTAATATCTAAATGGTGTTATTCCTCTAAGTCTTAAACCTGGCTGCATTGTGAAGCTGCTCTGTCTGCTCCTGCTGAATCTCCCACCAAAGAACTTTGCCAGTTCCCTCTGGCCAGATAACACTTCTGGAATTATAAAATATATTGGGCCTATTTTTTGTTCCCTTCAATAGGCAAAGTTTAACAAGACCAAAGCCTGCTGGACAAATAAAAAGAACTAAAGAATTGAAAGAACTTGCAGAAAAAGCACTTTCAGGCTTCTTTAATTATCCACGGATGCCAAAAGGCACAACAAGGAGGAGATTCATATCAACAATGTGACAGATATTTTTTTATTCCATAGGGAACCTGTCAGTAAAAGAAATTTAATATAGGCTCTCTTATCACTCTCTACCATCTCATTTAAGTGTGCAGGTGACTGAGTAATGCACCCCAGGAAAATTCATCGTCTTAGAATCTGTAATTCTCTGACACAGAAAAACACATTGTGCTGGGAAAAGGGATGAGGAGAAGCTTTACTTGTACAGTAGAGTATTTTTCCAGTGTACGTTATTTCTAAACACTGCAGTGAAATTACAAGAGTGGCAGCGTTGTGCTGTTGTGTTTGACTGTTGAGAGGTTTGCAAGCTTCTTTGTACATATCTTGTTGGACGAGACATACAAGGCAGGATATATTGTAGTATCATTTATTTATTTAAAGGCTGTATAGAGAAGACTTCTTCCCTCAAACAGCCTTGGTTATAATCTGTGTTCTGGGAATTTGCACTTACCTGGAAACTTTAGTGGTGGCACCACTTTGCTACCAGTGGGGAGAGTCTCCAGTTCGATCTCTACGTTATCTGGGTTCTGCTGTTCAGCGTGTTGCTCCCTTCCCTCCATCCTGGGCTCTCAATAAACTCCTTTTCATGGGACGATTCCCACAGGTCTCGGCTACTTGCTTACTGCTTGAATCTTTTGTGTAGCTTGTCCAGATGTACTGACTCTCAAATCAACACAGGAAGAATTTCTTGGGTACAGTTATGGCATAACGTAACTCTTTTTTTTCTCTGTATAATTTGATCCTCTGTGCTTGAAAAACGCAGGGTTATTTTCTAGTGACATAAGGAGGTGATAAATGTAATTACCAAAGCAGTCGACTGCAATCAGCTGATTTGCAGGATGCTCTCCAGGAGTGTAGTAGTTGGGTAACTCAGATGTAGACAGTGTTGGCAAATACCCTGTGCTGCACCTAACCTGTCTCTTGTCAAATAGTTTCCCTGAAAAAGAGATTCATAAGGTGAGTGAAAAATCTGTGTCTGAGAGAAGTTATGCTGCGTTTAGAGTGGATTAGTTTGTAAAAGTAGGAGAGAAGATATTCTACAATCAATAAATAATATCAGTCAGAATGAAGAGTTATTGTCCAACTTTCTGTGCATGTATATGTATACATATATAAAGATACATAAAAATTTGCAGTGTAGCAAATATTTGCTAAGAAAACGATTTGGAAACAAAAAGCTTTAAATTCTCAAACCTGAAAGAGGCAATCCAGTGTTCTTATTCAGCTTTAACTGGGATAAGAAGACTAAGCAAGTTGGGCAAATTTTCAGAGAACTGAACGCTAAATACCGGTCCAATCTTAAATAGCAAGATTTATATATTTTTTTAATCAGTAGGTAATTTCTGTTGTCCCAGAACTTATTTCAGGTTGCTTTCGGTCGCTGTAGGTGTATATTCTGATATTTTGACAAAGGTAAAATGTAAAAACACCTTTTAAGTTAAAAAAGGTGAACAAACTGATACTGAAACAATCAAAACTACTCTGTCTCTCTGAGGAAACTTCAGAGGAACTGTACCTACGTGTGCTTATCTCCTGTTTAAGGATTTTAGGAGGACTTGCTGTATTCCTTTGGGTTATCATTGAACCTCAACTAGACTTTGTCTCACGGGCATTACTGATCCAGAATGCTCAAACTAGGTACAATGGGGAAATCTTTTTTCTCTTTATACTTGCAGCCCAAGGTCCATGTCAAAGGTTACTGGAGCGTGGGCAGGGAGTTTCTTTAAGCTGAGGGATTCAATTCTTTGTGGTGCTGAGTATGTTTTGAGTCTGTTTCCACTCGTGTGGAGCCCTGGGTCCTGAGCATGCTGATCCACAGAGGTTGTTCCCATGGCTGGATGTAAGCTCCTAAAAACACAGGGCTTTTATGGGAAATGCACTCTTCTTTCAAACTTATCTCTCCAGCCCTGTTTAATAAATGATGTGTTCATGATCTTTTAACATCAGTAACAATTTTTTAGTCATATTACACTGTAGAAGAGAGAGACTGGGAAGCTATCTGAACCATTTTAAAACTTAAATTAGCCACCATAAAGTGCAGAATAAAATTATAAAGACTTTCTTGTAATACAAAATTCATAGAGACAAAACTCTAATTTCCTGATGGATATATGATATTAATGTAACGGATACCTCAGTGTAGTTAAATTGCATTAAATGGTTATTAATGCTTGAATAAACTTCAAGGAAGTGGGTACTGGTTGAAATGGGATAATATTTTGTTCTGCTAAATTATACGTTAATTGGTATTTCCTCTCTTGTAAAAGGACCTAAAGGGCTTAATAAAATACGTGGTAGAAACATTATTTTTTCTTCTTGAGATGTTAAGTCTAGAGTTTAACTGGAAACATTTCAAATCATTCCCAGAAAATTCATCAGCACTCATGATGACATGGCTCTACAGGACTCCCCAAAGTAAATAATTATGGCTTTCAGTTATTCAGGAGTATACAGGGCTATATGCAAGGGAGGAAAAGAAAGGCTACAAGTGAATTATTTGCTGTTGCATTTTCATGTTTGAAACTTTATTTACTTTGCTTAGATGTAGGTAACTACTTTCAACGTAACATAGTGGATAATGAAGCTTGTTGGCACAACATGGGGAGACAATTATTCCTGGGCTAATAGAAAATGAGAACTAGAAAACAGCCTCAACACCCATCTCCTGGTAGTTCAGAGAGTTGTCAGCAAATCAGGTGAAGGTTGTTTAAGAAAACCTCATTTAATACATCTCATTCATTAGCCTAAACTTTCCTGAACTAATTTTATTCCTTCTTTGTGAAACTGTTTATTCCTTCTTGGGTCAGAAGGGACCAGAATTGTTATGTAAGGAATAAGTATGATATTCCCTCGCAGAAATACCAAATATGGATACTTTCATTTAGAGAAGGAAAAGAAAAAAAAAATGTTTATATATGAATATGTACATTCTTGTATTTATGGATTTATTGATGTTATGAATAAGCTTCCCTTCACTTGAACATTCAATACCATGCTTAACAAATACTGAAAATAAGAGGTTTCCACCTTTTCTTCTAAACAAACTTCAGTTGGTTAACGAATGAATGCATACAGGTAATTAATTACATCACAGAAAGAAAGTAAACTCATTTTCTTCAGAACTCAGAAGCTGGTGAGGAATCTTCAACCTCTCACTGTACAAAAGCCATTAGTATTTTGAAAGGAATGTTGTTGGGCTTTCCAAGGTGGATATGCAAGGCTATGTTTCCTCTCGTCCCGGCCTCCCTCCCCATATAAAAATCCAACCCTGTCTTATTGGCTTCTTATAAAATTTGTATTTTTCAGGTGACAGTCTCTGGGAAACACAAAATTGCAGCCCCCGAATATCCTCAACTGAGACATTCTTCTAGTGTAACTTAAAGCAAATCGCAGAGAAAGAACGAGGTTAGCCAAAGTTTTTGAGCTCTGTGATTTGTCTTAGAAGAAAAACGTGATAGTGGAAACAGATACTTCTGATGCAATCTAAATACTTTCATGTTTACAAAGAATGGGCAAGTTCCCATTTCCTGATTGCTGAACGAATTGTATAGGAGACAACATTTTCACTTCCAGCCAAGTGTGATCCCTTTCATAGGCGTAATTCAGGGTCTGGCTACAACTGTTTCTCTGTCTGTATCTGGTCTTTCCTCAGCATCGCTTCTGTCTCTGCTCATTTTCCTCTAAGACAGATCTTCAGAAAAACCTTTATTCATCCAGCCTTTGGGTGCATCCTTGCCTTAAGTACTGACCTGGGTCTGGGTGGGGAGGCTGATGCAGTTTCAGCTACCTGGGGGTGTAAAGACCAGCTTACAGCCGTCTTATCTGAAGGCTGGTGATTGAAAAAAGTCACTTTTAAGGAGGCTTTTTCCATTTGCAAAAGCATGCGTGTAATGGTGGAAACAATGCATATAAGCATAACTGACTGTAAACAATTTTTTGTTGTTTTTTTGTAAAAGCCAGGTGTTGCAGAGCCCTGTGTTGGCTTGTCAGTGGGAACTTGAGTAAGTTATGTCTTAATGTAGCTTTTCAGTAGTATAGGGTAAGTTTGATCGTGGAAGAACAAAGCCGTTGACTGAAGAAACTTCTCTGAGGAAGGCAATACTATCGTGACGTTTCTTTTACATCCTACTCATCCTTAGCTGATGTCAGAACATGGTGCTTAGGGACACAGTTTAGCGGTGGACTTGGCAGTATTAGGTTTACAATTGGACTTGACAACCTTAAGGGTCTTTTTGGTCTTTTCCAACCTTATGATTCTAAGAACCCCCCGAGTTCCTGCTGAGTCCGTGGCAGGCAGCTCGTCTGAGTGCTGTAGTTCATCAGAGGTGGAGCAGGGCGTTGTGAAACTTTCAGTGCACGGTGAGTGAGACCAGCCAGAGCCCTGCAGGGACTCAGCATTTCTGAATAGGAAGCTCCCTGGGAGCTTCACCCATTTTTTTGGCTGGCAAAGTGCTGCTGGTGGAGCAAGCTGAGTGCAAAGGATACTTTGCGCTGCTCACTGTGTTGCTAACTGGCTTCACTTCTGCCTGGGAACAAATAAAGAAAGAAAAGACAAACTCATTTTACCCTTAGAAATATTTTTTTTGTCTCTGAGAAAGGAAAAAGGAGAACTTAAATGGGATGATACGCTCAGCTGAAATTGTAAGTAATTTGTGAAATTCATCTATGAGCTGCTTTCTGAGATTTAACCTCTGCGTTATCCAGTCATTAACGTGCCTCACCCCAAGGCAGCTGGTGAACTCTCCCTCACAAGCCATGCGATGAGACTTACACCTCCGAGCAGAGGTTCATGGTTTGGTCCCAAAGGAAGCAATACCTTCATTATAATTTGGAGTCCTCCCTGTGGCACCCTCTGGAAACATGTGCTCAACAAGGGACTGCGCTCAACAGCTTCCACTTGCAAGGGACAAAAAAAAAAAAAAGAAAAAAAAAAAAAGGAGAATAATTCCTTCCACAACAGGGATTCACATGGAAAAGTCTGTGACCTGACTTATCCGGGAGGTCAGGCTTGATAATCCAAAGACTCCCAAAGGGTATTAAAATCTAGGAATTGTTAATACAAAACCACTCTGTGTATCTCGCAGTATTATGAGGTGGTGCGAGGTTATACCCATGCTTGTGCAGAGCATTGCTGAACATTTTTAGAAACAAATTGCTGGTTTGGGGTGTTATTACCACTTTCTCTGGATCTGAGGGAGTAAGTCTTGCTCCACTAGGGATGCACAATTTATTGGATGATCTCTCTGAGCTCCCAGCCTTTTCCTTCCCAGCTCCAATATCCTGAACAAGAATGGAAACACTTTGTGGGCTTCATCTTAATAGGGACTCCCCCACCCCAAAACAAGACCTTTATCCAAAGATTTTAATTAATTGCAAAAGTTAAAAATAAATCGTGCTGGAGAGTACCATTGATAATCCTCCTAGGCTGGCTTTCATTCATGTTAATGTGTAATACAGCCACAGTAAGATTTAATTTTAACCATAATTATAAAAGTTTGAAATTAAATCTTACTAGGGATGTGTTCTCCATTAATATGGACAAAAACTGATCTGGGAGGATTATTATGGGGGACACAAGAAAGATTTAATTTTTAACTTTTATAATTAATTCAAAAATGTGATAAAGGATTTTGTTTCAGGGGAGGGGGGAGCGCTCTCCAGACCACTAAGACATCCCAGCAGTCTTTCAGAGCCATCTTAATTACAGCCACAAAGAATTATTTGTTAGAGAATAGTGGTCAGGAGCTCAAACTGGTTCTTTTATCCAGAAATAAATGTGCAGGCAGTTTGAAACTTTCACTGAAACTAGCACTGCTGTTCATGGTGAGGCAAGGAGATCAGAGGGGCACATATATATATATATGTTTGGGTGTATATGTACAGATACATGAACACAGAAGTAAAAGTGTGTATATTATAGACTTATATAAAAGTGTAATAGGTATGTAAATACATATATGTTTTTGTATGTACAAGTGTATATACACACTTAAAATGTCACAAAAATTGCATTTGTTCATCGATACAGTTCTAATGCTTTATACACATACATCCACGCAGATGTGCACAAACATATGAACAGCTCCTTTTCCTATTAAAAGATACTGCAATAAGACAAAAGGAAGATTAATGGAAACCATTTTTTTCAATAGGTGCAATTGTATTTGGCTGCACTGGATTTTGCTGTGTTTGTCATGCTGCAGACCAGGCAGAGGGCAGAAATCAAGTACGCTTACTGAAAATGTTCTGTTAAAGATCAGGTTATGTCACAATTAAAGATGGATGAAAAAGATTAAAAGGAATCAAGTAGTAATTTCACAGGTACTTCTTTAGGGGCCGGCTTGGGCTTTAAATTGTAATTCTTCTCTGAAATACTATGCCTTGATGATTTAATGTTCACTGCATCTTAGTAACTTCCACATCAAAAGTACATGATTTTACAGCGCAGGTGGGGTTGTTTTTTTTTGAGTTGAGCTTGTGGTCATCCGCTTTTCTTTTTGGTGCTCTGTTGTTTCTTTTTCCTAGCCTCTAGTCTTGAAATTTTAACATTTTAGTTGAAGATTCAAGAGGATTCTTTCCTTCTCGTGCCAAGAAATATGATTGAGCGATGAGTCTTGGTGAGGATGCACAGAGTCAAGAGCCAGGTTTAAATTCGCATCCTGACAGTTCCTCATCAGTTGGGGTTCAGTTTCAAATTTTTCAAAAAAGGTGGTAGCTCTTCATTGAGAAAGTGCATATTTATTATGGTATGAATAAAGAAAAGGCTTTTTTGTTGTCACTAATGGTTTTTTAGTTTTGAATCTTGGGTTCTTCGCAGTTTCTCATAAATTTTAGCCAGATTATTTTGTTAAAAAAAAAAAAAATGGGGTCAATTTTTTATCTTTTATTTTTAACAATACCTTCAAAAAAGTTTGGAAGCATGAAAAGCAATATTCCCGAAGAGTAGAAAATATGTAAACAGTGATGAACATTTTTGCAAAACTCTGCATCCTTGCAACTATATATATATATATGTCAGGCCAGTCACAGACTATTTCTCCTTATCTTCGTGTTTTCAGAAAATATACCTGCATTTATAATGTTTTCCCTAATTAAATAATTATAGAAGTAAAATGTGAACAAGTCCATCTTCCATTCCTTAATTCAATGAAATGTTTAACGTGGTTTGTATTTGTCATTTATAGTGTAGCTTTTTATGAGCATTTGCTTTCATTTTTTATTCTCCTTCCTACAAGTAATTGAGTTTGGACCACACTGTAAAACACATTATTATGAAATCCTGTAGTTATACAAGGCAGATTCTTCCTGCATTAGCACCAATAACCCTTCCTTGCTGTACACTTACATTAGTAAGGTCACAAAGTGGCCCCAAGTAACTAAACAGTGACAAGTGGAAGAGCATTTTCAGATAGAAATGATATTTGAACCCCTTATATAGTCTTTTGAACCTCAACTTGACTGTGGGATGAACTAGGATATACAGAGCAGATTGCTTTGAATTTCCACATAGCCACCTGTAAGACCAGAAATTGGTATATCCTTGGAAAAAGGGAGATATTTTGGGTGGTGTGTGTCTCTTGAAGAAGACATCTGGCTGAAAAGTACGCACGTGCTGTATGCTACTTCTGCCTTTGGAAGTGAGTTGAGGGCTGCTTTATTTCACCTGCCAGTCACAATAAACCTCCCAGTGTGATAGTTCCTTTCTCTTGTTTGAGATAGGAGTGTCAGTTACTGTCCCACCTCACTCTTTTGGAGAGGAACACTTTAACTGATGGTAACGGGCTAATACAAGTCACCTCAGCTCTGAAACATTCCCAGCAAAATAAACTTGGACGGGCTGTATAGTAGAGCTTTGACTGGTGTCCCTTGCTTTCTACTGCAGGTGTGAATTTGCTCGTGGCATGCAGTTTTTTGTGTGCGTCTGTACAAAACGTACTGATGGACACAACAAAAAAGGGCCAAATTTAAATCCATAAAAATTAAATGTTTGACTCTTTTTGTAGTTACAGATACTTGCATTTTAAGTTTATGTGTGTCAAACAGCTGCTATCATTTGGAAAACCTTTGGAATAATAATGATGATGATAAAATCAAACTATCAGGGAAAATGTCTTTTTCCTTTTTTCTTTTTTCTCAGAGAACTCATTTGGGTCTTAATCAATGCAACGTCCAATAACCTTCTTTTCAGCTTTTTTTGTTTGTGGTCTACTGCTAATACTTTAGTATAAAGCACTTTTTGTGTTCAGTTACAGGCCATTTGAATGTTCAAACACAGTTTGGCATAGATGGGGAAAACCATGGAGTGTGTTTGTTGACTTCAGTGGTCTTTGACTCTGGCCCATAATAAGTGGTTTTATGGGGAATAGAGCTAATGCAGGGAAATGCTAAAAAGGAAAGATATGTTCTTAGGCAGAGCTTTTCCTCTTAGAAATACATACCTGAGGAAAACTTCCCTTTGTAACCACATGCATCACTATGCCTACTAAAATTACTCTGTAGAATGAATGAAAATTAGAGATATTTAAGTAATATATTCTGAAGATCTCAAAGGTCTGAAATATAGGTAATAACAATTGTCACTAAATGATACATTGGACATGGTATATTATGCAAACATCTTTACTGTAAGATACTTTAAAAATAGTAACACCATCCTTGTTGTACTCAGACTAATGGGAACGGTGACATAGAATTTCATCAGAGATAAAATGCTTCCTGATCAGTTGGCTGAAAATGAGAGACTAGCTGTGATCAAGTTATGGGATGAAGTGTGAGAAAATATTGTACTTGCTTTCAACAAAGTCTCATCTCAACAGCAAGCCTTGGATGGCCAGGGTTACTGCTGTCCGCAGGCTCAATAGCTGAATTTATTGAGGCATAAATGAGAGGAAACTTGAGGTTTACATACAGTTTCTTGACCAGGGGTCTACTGTGTGTATTGATTTTTGAAACCTGCTTTTGCTAGGTATATGGTTAAAATCTCCTAATGATTTCTTTGTGCTTGGGGAAAAGCAAGTTCACTCACATTGACTTAACCTCCTCGAGTACTACTTTTCGCATTTATCATCAGCCAGAGAAAGAGGAGCCCCTTCGACTGAACCTCATGGGACACAGTAATTGCAGCCCAGTTGTACATACACCATGTGCTGTCCACATCTTGGTGGGCAGGCACTTTTGATTGAAAATCTGGTTGTTGTGGCACATTCACCTTAATAAATTTAAAATATTTATTTACTTATAATATGCATTCAATTAACTCCAATTTAAGGTGAGTGGAAGAAAAGGATATAACGTGTTTTTCCTCCTAAACAAAAAAGCTCTATTGCCCCTTTGTAGCCATAAGGGATATTAGTCTATCCCTTCTGGCTACAAAAAAAAAAATTCAATACACTTCCAGTGTCTTGAATTTTCCATTATCATAGAAAACAAGTTACAAAATAATGGTACTTTAGTCTTCTATAATACCTTCCATCTGAGTACATCTAATTGTCTTACGAACAGTAATGAATGAAGGCACGCGTCGTCTCTGTGAACTTGGGAATGAATCTGTTTTATGGATGGGAAAAGTGAGAAAGCATACTGTAATTAAGGGACTTAGCTAAGCTTGCAGAGCATGCTATTAACTAAATTAGGAAAAGATCCCAGAAATCCAGGTTTTACCACTTGCACATCATTCGTTCCCAGAACAAATCCAAGAATGTGTGACTCTGTCATCTGTAACGTTCCTGGATTTCCAAGAACCTTCCAAATAACAACTAAAACATTCAGTGTTTCATAAAAGTGCCCCAAACAATGAATTTTGAAATCTGTGTATGCCGCTGCAGATATGTCGGATAATGATTGGCCATTTAACTTAAAATGCCTTGCACTATGGTGTATACATTTGGCTGACTAGCAAAAGGGAAACAGTGGTAATTTCAGGAAGCCCCCAACCTCATCAGAAAATGCCAAAGTGCTTCGAAATCTTCAGCCTCACTATATGAAAAAAAAGTAAAAGATATTTTATTACAGGGTCTCCCCTTCTGTCTCTTTGGCTTTGAGCCAAAGTACACTATGAAGTAACAGTTGGAAATGACCTTCACTCCTTCAAATGTGTTGTTTCTTTGGTTTGGCTTGAAATTAATCATATGTTTAAAAAAAAAATAAAAAAATGCAGACATTTCTTGGTAAGCCCCAATTTTTACTCATAATGTGGCTCTTTGCCAGTGTCTGATATGACATCAGAGTGATGTTACCGTGATTATGCAGTACACATTGGAAGTGTAATACATTGCTATGATGATATATTAAACATTGACATGGAACCTGAATATATAATTGGCAATGACAAAAGAAAGCATGATTTAATATCTTCCATGCCACACTCCCTACTCAAGTTGCTCAGGGTCATGCCTTCTCAGTGCATTCTCATTATTTCCAATAGAATATCCTCGTGTTCAGGAAGTATTTATGGGAACCTACAAGAGCTTCTGTGTTGGGTATGTTTTCTACATAATACAACAGTCAAGGGCTTTCTAATATGTCATCTTTCCTACAAAGGAAAACCTTTAAAATAGATTTTTTTTTTTTTCCCCCCTTGTTCTATCTAGAAGATAGGACAGTACTTAGTTAAACATTAGGTCATTTTCATGATAATATTAGGCTCTAGATAAGCTTAAAATATATCATACTCTGCTGAAGACCTCAACTAATCAGTGCGTGAGTTGAGTTGTTTTTAACGTGTTTGTATTTGATTTGTTCTAAGAATTACATATTGTATTTATAAAGTCACAGAGGACCCTTTGGGTATAAACTGTCCTTTACATTTTTACATATCGAGCCGAACATCCCCTTTCCCATAGTGTCTCCTTGGCTTTTATTTCTTATAGCATTCAGCAGAAACGTACTCTGTCAAACGCAGCCAGAAGATATCATACCCTTGAGGAAAGTTGAGTATTCGTGTTCCCACAAAATTCTTCCCTCCCCCTTAGTTTTGCTGAAGCGAAGATCTCTTCCCAGCTGCTACTCCTGCTTTCTATATCCCTCAGCACCAAGTCTGAGATTTCTGCCTTTTGAACTGACTCATCTGTAGCCATCTTCTTTCCTTCTCAGCAAGAACGAGGTAGAGTACCTGAACTATTCCACTGTAATTTTTGCATACTGGAGCCTTCTCTCCATCTTGCGCTGCTTTGTCAAAGGGAAGGAAAATCGTCTACAAAGCTGAGGTTACTTAATGGTCTCAAAACATTGTTTAACTTTGTCATGCATGTTGTGCATTTCTGTACCTGTGTAGTTTTCTATACTTATCTCTGTGCCTACTTTTCCAAGAGACTAATTTGGGTACAATGGCCTCCTTTTTTCATTACCCATAGTAAAAAAAAGAACAATGACCCCTAACACCACTCTGATGTAGATTATTTCTTGTCTAAGAAACCAGCCTTTTTTGCATGGTTTACTGGAAAAGCACACGGCTAGCATGGAAACTCTTTTTTGTGGGCCCCCTTCAAAGGCTTTTTTTCTGCTTTTCCCACCTCCCCAGAATGCTAGGGAGTTTTATTTGGGACACCCTGTGAAATCCAGTGATGTATCTGGTAGCAATCTAAATTGTGATTAGCCAATGGAATTCTGCATTTCCATTAATGCTGAAGCCTAGTGTCCCTGAGATTTATATCCCTGAATCTCTCAATTGATTTATAACCTGGTAATCCTTTTATCCCCATTTATATGCAGCATAACTTGACGTAAGTGCTAGAATGTCTCCATTAATCGAATTCAAGAGTGTTGGACTGAGAAACTGGACTAAAAACTTTTAGACCATACTGTAAATACACTTTATGTCAAAGGAAGCCAGGAGGTAATATGTCCTTGAGCTGCTTCATCTTTATGTTCACTCTCAAGTGAAATGAACAATAAGATATCTACCAACTATTAATGCTGTATTTAGAGTATCTCTTGTGATAAAAATGCGTCAAAATACCTCATTTTGCACACTGAGTTCAGCCCTGTTGCCCTGTGGATCGCAATGCAACACGGCTGCAGGCGACTTCTGCATGGACTATCTGGTTCCTATGTAATGTGGGGCAGAAATACCAACCTGGGTCCCAAAAAAAGTACAGGGGTTTTGTAGGGCTGTTTAAGTCCCATTGAAGTCAATAGAGACTAAACATTTGAATTTCAAAAAGAGTCTGTTGTTAAGAACCAGGAAGTAAAAAGGTGTTGTTCTTTCCTTGTCTGCAATCATGCCAAATTAGCTTTTTCTGAGTTGTGTGGCACACAAGTGTGGAGTCTCAGCACTGTTAATTTTAATTATGTGATGGAAAATGTAATAGTTACTGCAGCTATGCATTATCATTGCTCCTTCTGTGTGGACTTAGAAATTAGATGAAAACATTACTTATAAGAAAACCTGTGTAGTTTTTCTGAAACAATGGCTCACCAGCAGCAGTCCCTTCGATAACCTTTAGCAGCCATGTCTACAGAGGATGGGGGGAGTCCCATGTTACACTTAAATCAAATATGTGGCACAGCAAACGGAGGAGCTATTAAAATATATTTATTATTCATTATTAGTAAATTGCCTGCATGCAGAGTACTATTGAGTAGCAAACTTGCAATTTTGTTGACTCATTAAAAGTCTACGGTGTGATGTCCTGCAAAACCCAAATTTGTATTTATAGCATTAATTTTAAAGCCCTATCTAAGCAATTACATCTGTGTATTACATGAAAATGACACAGAATAAAGGTAAATCTTACAGTATGCTGGAAATTCGCTGGTTGAATACACTACTGTCTATCTTGAGACTTAATGTGCTATTGGGATAGAACCTGATTTAACCCAGAAATTTACAGGTGAGACTGTGGAAGATAATGTGTGCCACTACTGAAGATGTGTTAATAAATTATAATTCTGTATGCTGTATGCATTCCAATTGCCTCTTTAGTAAATACTTAACACATTAAAGTCTGCCAGAAAATCAGATGACATGAAACCAATTTAATTCCTTAATTTGTATTATGTTATGCAATACTACATCATGTTGCGTCCATAGAAACAAGAAATTGATATTTTCTGAATCAGATCTTCTGTTTCTCAGCAATTTGTTAATATGCTGGTATCTTTAGGGAGAGAATGATAAGATAACTTTCCATCTTTTGGATGTAGTGTCTTAGACCGTGGGAGGAGAAAAGGACTAAATAACAAAAAAGGAGGGCCATCATTCCTGCCCTCCTGTGTTATGATGGTGAAGCTATATTGCTATTATAAGAACTTAATGCATTGAAACCTTGTTGCCATGATCGTTATACTTAGTGATAAAATTCAACATTTTTTATCTCAAACCTGCTTAAAATTCACTTTGGGCACTTCAGATAATTAGTTTGTTTAAAATTGAACATGTGCATGAATATATACAGTATCAGGATATTTGGGTAGCTAATATATAAATAAAACCAACTGACCACAACTAATCACCCATGAGGGGAAAATGCTCTTCTGCTACTGCATGTGTGGGCTGAGCAGAAAGGCCAAGAGAAATCTGGGAAGTGTAATGGTCATCAGCAACAACAACAACATCAAAACGCTAATTAGTCTGAAAAACAGCCACACAAAGGTCCTTGTTAACAGTTTCAAAAAGGCAATTCCATGACTTTAATAGTAGAACTAGCTGGAGAATGAACTATTTGTGAACATTAAAAGGAATCCTGAATCCACTTTATTTCTTTTGATTCAAACAAAGTTCAGTTTATAAAATTCTTGCAAATTCTTTCAAAAAACCAGACAAACAACAGCAACTCCAGACTGCACGACCTCCTCTGTAGAGGAGCCATAGACTATTTTTCTGGTCCTGCCTGAAGAGAAAAGAACTGGCATCGCAATACCACAGGCAAAAAAGAAAATGAAAAGGATTTAAATATCATCTTAATTTTCTGAGAGCACTTTTTAGTATGTTTTGTTGATCCTACAAGCATCCAAGTGACTACTTCATCTATTCATAATTTAGTTTTCATAGTTACTAAAAGAAGCCAAAGTAAAAAGAACTATCTTCTGTATTTTTGCTGTGTGCTGTATAAAATAATTGACTGTCTGATGAAAAACTGTCTTGTCATATGTTGTAATAAAATAATATTTTTGTGCATAACTTGACCTGTCCTAGTGAGTTATGCTGTTCATTGTTTCATGGTAACAATTTCCAATGGGATTGTAATAATACTCTTGCTCTTACCATCTTGTACGATGTAAGCTGTTACATTCAATTTGTAAGAAAAATATTCAGGTATAAAACTAGATAATCTGTATCCCTTTAGAATCAAAAGTCACTTTGCCAAAATATTTTAACACATGAAATTGCTTCTTAAGAGATGTTTGCTATGATAAAACGACAGAAAACTACATTTCCATTATAATTATAACTGACTAGTGGTGCTAAGTTTTTATAATTTAAAGGTATTCTCAAATCTGACAGCTCTTCCATGTTGAATTATGCATTTCTGGCTCTTAAATAGTTCTGCTGGCATGAGACAGCTGAGATGAAGTTGTCTTTCTAAAATAATTGCTCCATGGAGCATCCATTATACCTTCAGAAAAAATGTATTACTTGACTTCTACAAATTATAGACTAGCCTATAATGGGTATTTTTGACAGCTATTAGCTTTTTTAAAAAAATCTGAACAGTAAAATGAGTATTGATATCACTCTGCCGTGTCTTGCATGTTAATACCAACCTTTTCTGCACTCCTTTTCTAAAGCATGATGTAATCATTAATTACAATAATATTGATGTAATTGCACTCATCCTAAACTCCCCCCACTGTAATAGCAATGTGTGATTCTTTTCCTACAGTAATACTCACTTGATATTTCCTCTCCTTGGAAAAAGAGAAAAACATACTTACGCTTAAAATCCTGTGCTGTATTTTGACATCATCACTGCTCAGGGTGAGCATATCTATGGATTGAAGGGAGAGTTGGGCTGTCCGGTCTCTGGGAGGCTGTGGTGCTGTGACCTTTTGTGGATAATATCATGGTGTAGCTCTCAGGATAATCTTAGGATAATATCATGGTGTAGGTCTAATTCCAAGACCACACCTTCACAGGTGGTGCAAGATGAGGCATAGCAAGACGTCCTGGTATCTGGATCTCCTTTTGGGTCTCCTCTGGATCTCCTGCTGCAGCAGGCAGCTGAGCTCATGCCTGTTTACCACTGCCTGGTGTATTTACATTTTCAGATACTGCTTTAGTGACTTCAGTGTTCATCAGTTTGCACCACATAAGTGGCAGTTCAGAAAGAGTTAAAAGAGGAGTTCTTGGTGATGGTGGGGGGAAAACAGAAAAACCTACTGAGCTTTTTCAATAAAATGAGGTAATCTGTGTATTAAGTATATATTGTCTGCTTTTTATGTAATAGGTTTGTAACTGGAAAGAGCATCTAAGAGTACTGATGCCTGTCCTACTTTGCCAAGCGATGTGTCTTCACATGAAGAGGGGCAAGAATTCAAAAGGAAAGTATTCTACTTTCATATATATGTTAGTTTTGAGAAATGAGTTGTGAGGGGACGTTGGTTATGGACACAGCATGCTTCATGTCTTTTGGAAGTATTATTCTGATCTAAACTATAACAGCATGATCATGATATCGAAAATGGAGGAACCGACTTTCCTAATTACTGCTGAATACATTAATTTACAGTGGAGTTAATCACCGCGCTAATACGGGAGCATAGCAGGTCTTCTGCTCTCTGACTGTTGCACGTCAGTACTGTGGTGTGGTACAGCCAGGCCACGGCTGATCCACTTTTATGTTTATTTGTATATTTGGTGCTTGCATGAGAAGTGTGTGTCTGGGAGGCTCTGAGGTCTGTTGAGCCGAGGGGAGAGGAGGAAACAGAAGGTATGGCTGGGAGGATTATTCCTGCCCTAGAAGTATTTTGTCAGAGGCTGGATGCTGCTACCACGTGTTGGTCTGTGCCGAGCCCCTTCCTCCGCTGCCTGCAGCCTCCCAGGAAAAGGCGCCAGACCCTGCAAGAGCAGATCAGCTTGGAGCAAAGGGTGAAATCAGATTGAGTTGCTGTGTGAATCAAAGAGAAACCCGGCACTGGCTTCAATTTTGCTGATGTGCTGAGAACACTTAACTTGCATAAAAATCACCCAGTAGCCAGGGCAATCACCTGAAATGTTTGTAAGGAGAACAAAAAAACAATGAGGATGTGCAAACTCAGTTCTAGGGGTGCACAGGGACAGCTGAACAGCAATGAAAGATGTATTCGTGGTAGCACCCACAACTTCTTTCCGTGTCTTTTGATTTCTTGTCTCAATCTTGAGTGTGAAAATCAGCTTTTGAAGAGTCAAGTCAGAAAAAAAGAACCAGACTTCCTTTCAAAGTAAATATTTCCCTTTTCACAAAATAATCAACACTCCAAGTATTTTGAAATAAAGTTAATGTCATAATAAGGAACATTAACAACTGTAAATGTTCTCAGTGTTGATAGAACAAACTCCAAAAATCCCATTATAATCTCACAAAAAAATTTAATGGCACAGTAATCAGTGTAATACAAACTATATTTAGAAGCACTACAATTATTACATAATACATCATGAAGACCCTCTAGAGAAGGTATTACCAGAGATTATAGGCTACTTCTGAAAGCCATTAAGGATCTATTAGTTGCCAAACTGGTCCATCCGTAACTTTCAGTAATGTTCTCTCTGGAGCATTACTTTCTTATCACATGATATCTGTAGTAGGGGAACTTAAGCTTTCAATCCATGCCTGTTGAAAGAAAAAGTAGCCTTGACATCTTGGCTTTTTTGTAATTAATGCCTTTATTATATTCTTGACCCAAGTTTTACAATTATTGGAGGAATTAATCAATGTATCTGCTGGGATTAGTATTTTTTGTTTGGTTGATTGGGTTTTTTTTCACCCTCTATTAGGTGATTTCTGAATTAAAAATCATGATGTGTATTTCTGTGTTAATGGAATTGTGTTAGACTAAATATAAAGTATAAAAAAACAAGTTCAGAATTTGGCACAGGTTGGTGAATTGGAACAGAAATTTGGTGTGAAATCATAAAAAACACTTGGTTGGAGAATTAATTTTCTTTCAGCAGGAATCTTTAAAGCTTATCAACTCTTTGAACACACAATGCATAACAAAAGATTTTGTAAATTTTGGAAGAGTAATATTATTGTTTTAGAGCCATGAGCCAGTATCCTGTAACACTAGGGGTTGCTGAAGAACAGCCCACAGTACATGCAATGATATAAATGGTGGCTGCTGTAATTTTCACAAAAATCTGGATTTTTCAATTTCAACTCATAAAATATGATATTGAAAATGAGAGAGCTTGCATCTGTGAAGTAATACTCTTCATCATTTTTGTTATTTGTGAAGAGATTATATGCAACCTGATCTTTTGATATATCGGAAATCTCTTGTTTCTTGGTCCTTTCTCTTTTCTTATTTAAGCATGAGAAATTTCAGATTTACCTGTGAGAATTTCTGAAGTGGTCCATGTGACCTCTTAAATGCTATGACATGATCTGGTTTCACTTGTAGTCATCCACCTAATATCTGGTACTATTTTGAATATGTAGAACAAATGTGTTTTCCTACTGCTTTGTAAAGCAAATTTCTGCAGAATGATACATTCATTAAGCATTCATCTGAATTAGTTCTCTTTACTGGATGACAAGCAAAATGCATCGTTCTAAAAAGTTTATAACAAAATTAAAATAAGAACTCAAAAAAGAATCTCTGGAATGGTTGCACTGTTGCTAATACACATGGAAAATCTTATACTATGACCTGTATCATCCTGGTTTTGCAAACGCAGAACGTTGGCATAATACGTAGAGTTGCTGAGCACCTGAAGATTTATATGCATTCATAAATAAATCATGAAAATGTGCAGCTAAGGTAAAGTGTGCATAAAACAATAAAAAATCATTAGTGATATATTTTACATCCACTTTGCAAAAGAATAAATGGCTGCACAAGGTGAAAATCCATGAAGATCCAGGTCCATGAGCTTTTCTAAGCAATAGAATACTAGGTCCTATTTTGGGGATCGCATCAAAGGCCTCCAATGAAGAAAAGTGTATGGATTTTAACGTTTGCTTTGTTCTTTACTGTAGGTGTAAAATCAGGGCTGTTCTAGAGCCAGTGGGCTGTCAAATCATTTAAGCATGAGATAGCAGCATGTACTTTGTGTGCGAGTACAAGATTTTCCCTAGCGCCGCACAGCGGCTCTGAAGTAGTGTGTGGGATGTTAGCTTGTCACCATTTTATTGCAAAAAAACCCCAAGAAATGTCTGATTAAGTCAGAGAAAAGTTACTGCATTATTAAAATGGGTGAATCAATTTTTTTTCTTTCTTACGGTTTGTCAAATTTATAAAATATTATATTTCTCTTCAGATAGAGTTACATACTGTGTAGCTCAGAGATAATCCCTATGGTCTTGGCATATGTTACTTAATTGTCTCAGAAGGAAATACCATAAATACCATGCTGTCATCTCCCATGGGCATTTGCTCATCTGTCACAGTGGGAGCTCCAGACTGGGTGAGGTGCTCTAAGACATTTCTTAAACTATGTAAATCACAGCCATTTCTCCTTCCTACTTCCCAAATGGTCAATTATGTATAAACATGTGTTAATAAAAATTTGCTTCTTTTGCCTCCGAGGTACACACCCAGAAAGCTATGTGAGTATGATAAACTATAAATGCCATTATTATGTGACTCAACCTATGACATAAATTACTGCTTTAAAATGCCGACATAGATATGGAAGTCTGTGGGATTCAGGCCCAAAGTAGAAGCAAAACAAAACTATCAATAAAAGTCATTAAAGAAACAGGGGAAGTTTCTGTATTTCCCTCCTTCTCTTTTAAGGAAACTATTTTGAATTTACCTACTGACAGAAAAGCAATTAGAAGATTATGCTGAAAGTATGCTAAAGGCTATTTAACACATTTGCTGCTTAACGACCTCTGTACAGGTTCAGTTGCCATATGAGGTAGAGAACAGCTAAAGTTGAAGTGGTACAGATTGCAAACAACTGTAGTGAATATTGATACAAATAGATAACAAAAAGGCAGCAAAAAAGGTGACCTACGCTTAGCCTTATCAGTGCCCCATGGGGTGTAAGAAAAAGACCACATTGTCAGTGTGTTTTCTGTCTTTAACCAAACCATGGCAAGCATGTCTTATTTATTGGATACGTATTTCCCATTTTAAATCAGCTCTTGGACTGGCTTTACATAGGTCATCATGGTTAGTCTGAAACAGAATCTCTGATTGAATTTACACGTGTCCGTATTTAGGTTATAGCCAGTCAATGAAGTATTAAAACTGATGCCACACTATAGATTAATATTCCTTAAGTATCTAATGGTGAAGCATTTCTGATGCGCTGAGAAATTGAATCGGCCACCTGTATCGCTGCTGTATCGATGGTGAGTCAGGAAAAAGTGTTTGGACCAGCTTACGGGCAATTTTATATCCTTTTCTTTCTGAGATAGATAACACTTGAGAAACAAGTGTATGAGAGCCAAATATCTTCATTAATAATTACGTAATTTCAGAGGCAAGACGAGAAAGATATTGCATAGAAATGGCACAAAAGCATAGTCTGAAAACTGCTTAGAAGAACTCAGGTTGAGTCATTTGTAGGAGAAATGATGTAGTGAAATTCTTTGTATGTAGAGGTACTTTCTATAGTTTTTGCTGAAAAATAAAAGACAAGGTTGAAGAAGGGAGCATTCAGCTGTAAAAAAATGGTTTAAAAATGGGCTCCAGAGTATCATGCATGGCCGAGGTGCAAGGGACAGTGATTAAGTGAGGGACATGTGTCTACCTTTGAATTGACTCCTTCCTCCAAATCTTGAATCCAACAGCCTGAACATCTAGGAAATCCTCTTTCTTTCCATTTCCAAATCACAGGTGATACACTCTGAATTCAGGCTTTACTGTGGGGGTTAATTTTTTACCCAAGCCCCTAGAAAACTTTAACGATGCAAATGGCTTTTTTACCAGAGAGCTTTCATTTGGAAGGGGGGAATTGAAGCAAAGTAGTTTACATTTTATTTTCCCATTCATGTTTCATAGCTTAAAAAACATAAATTCACTATTCTTTATTTTGTGGAAAGAATTCAGTGTGTTAAATATCTTCATATTTAGCAGTATCAGAAGCAAAAACCTAGCTGGAATTGCTGGGGTTTTGATGCTGTGATTTTTTGGCTCATACTTACAGGGTCAAATAGACAGTGTGAATTATGACGAATTTGTGTGTTTTCTCTTCTCTCCTTAAGAAAAAAATCTGCAGTGTAATATGAGGCATTTGAATTTATTACCATTCATCAAAGACGGCTTTTGGCAGCATTTTATCACCAACGAACTCATTGGCATATAAAAAAAACAATACATGTGCAGTTCTGTGAAGCAAAAAAGGAAATTTGATGGGAAGGTCTATTACATCACTTAAGCAAGTATTTTTTTAACGAAATAAAAATCATAGAGGCGCCATTCACATTGCTGTAGCTAAAGGCCATCATAAACCCCTGTTTTCATGGTGTTGTATATCGTTACTGAACCATTAAAAACGATACTACCTTTAAAACTAGCATTTTGTGGAGGACAGCTTGGAACGGGGAATGTGTCTGTGTATTTTTAAATTAGGAAAAATATTTGTCGGTTAAAAAGGTCAAGCAGCTAATATTTATTTACATTGTTCAATTTTAAGACCATTGTATCTTAATGTTCTGCATATGCTTAAACCTCTGTATATGAGGAGTTCTTTAAAATGTCCATTCTTCTTTCAGTTCCAGAATCTCGTTTTGTGGGAAGACATTAACCTAATAGTAATATTTATTATGTCCTGATCACAGGGAGACATGAGTGTGTTCACAATTTTACATACTTAGAATAGCACGAGTGAGTTAGGAAAGCTATATACATCCTTGCTGCTTGTGTGGGACTAGAAAAGTAAGTACTTGGCACCTTTTAGTAGTCACAACTGTATGAAGTGCCACTAATATCTATGCCATTACAACTGCACTTAAAATGATAGTAATAATGAATAGCTGTAATTTTATTGTAAACCCATGATTTGATTTCCTAAAGTGTCTGCAGAGAGGAGAGAGGAGAATGTGCATCCTTGAGTCATGTAATGCTATTTTCCAAACATCCATCTGAATGTGGAACCCTTTTCTCCTTCCTACAACCTTCATTTTATATGGTCTCAGAAAATCTTGTTCTATAACCTGTATAATGATAAACCCTTAAAATGCAGTTAGTGCAAGCAGTATCTTTTCCTGTGGAGCAGGTGAGGTGTTGTACTTTCTGTTGACGGAGGGAACATCTTGATAGTTTTATCGTGTCACAGAGATGTAAAATTATTAAACAGGATCATTTGAATGCAACGTTTTCCCTCTATGTTTCATGTAGGAAAGTCCATGTAGTTTTAATTTTTCTTTTCAACATCATCTGCTACACCTTTTCTGCTGAGAAACTTTCATTCCATCTTTAAGTAGCATTATTCATTTCCTTGCAAGTTACAGAATTAGTTAGAGCACCTAAATGATGACACATTAAAATGAATGAAAATGCGCATGGTGGTATGTGTTATAAAGCAGTCCATCTGTACTGGTTATCTGATTATGGATATTCATTCCCCGATCATGGATGCAAATTGCGTCAGCTGCTCTGTGACCTTCAAAGTCTAATTATTCTTAGTTAATATTAGGCACCTGAGTGTTAAAAAGAAAATATAGTCTGTGTGTACTTGTGATCGAAGAAGTGTCAGTATATATATATATCTTTTTATACGTTATTATAATTTAAAAATTTAGTAGAATCATAGAATCACCTAGGTTGGAAAAGACCTTGAAAATCGAGTTCAATATCAACACTGCCCAACCCACCACTAACCCATGTCCCTCAGCATCACATCTTCTCGACTTCTAAATACCTCCAGGGATGACAATTCCACCACTTCCCTGGGCAGCTTGATATCCAATGCCTGATAACCCTTTCGGTGAAGAAATGTTTCCTAATATCCAATCTAAACCTCCCCTGGTGCAACTTGAAGCCATTTCCTCTTCTCCTATCTCTTGTTACTTGGGAGGAGAGACAGACCCCCACCTCTATAGAACCTCCTCTCAGGCAGTTGTAGAGAGCAAGAAGGTCTCCCCTCAGTCTCCTCTTCTCCAGGCAGAACAACCCCAGTTCCCTCAGCTGCTCCTCAGGAGACTTTTGCTCCAGACCCCTCACCAGCTCCATTGCCCTTCTCTGGACACGCTCCAGCCCCCTCAACATCTTTCTCAGAGTAAGGGTCCCAGGATCATAAGGCCAACATCTTACCAGAAATATGCAAGACTAATAACCAAAGGCAAATAATAAAGAGTGACATGTGTTTCCAGGAGACCTGTAATTTACTTCTCCCAGTTTATTTAGCATGCTGAGAGCTGCCTTGAACCTCCATGTGATCCACAATTCCTGCCTTAACCAATCCTTAGGTGCTTGCAGCCAAGAACGAGTGTCCAAAACACAGCCAGAACTTGCACAGGTGACAGGTTCTCAATATGTCCAGTTCCCCAGTTCTGCGTGAACTAGGGAAAGTATGGGAAATAAATGAAGGTTTGAATGGGTGAGAAAAGAGGAGAATAGGTTGCAAGAACCTGAGCGTGGGCTGCAGCACCCATGGAAACGAGTGCAACAGCTGCACAAAAGCTCCGTTTCTCCTCATTTCTGTCTACATTTCTGTTGCTAAGGTTGAATTTTCAATTTTCAATTGTCGTGCACAACTGGCAGGATGAGGCAGGTTAAAAAAAAAAGTGTTTGATGTTAAAAAACCTACATATTTTGAAGCACTGATTTATATTTCTTAGAGACATGGTAGAGTCTGTTTGCAGCTCTAGAATTCAGAACTTAGCACTTAGCAGTAGCGGTCAATGTTAGCGAGGTAAACAGGATGCTTGAGGGGCAGGAGAAGAGATCAAATGCTCTTTGTGGCTCTCTACCTGCATAGTAAATATTGTTTATTGTGTGGCTTTGTCCAGCAGGAACTCATTTCTCCTAAATAGCCTCACAATTACACTAGGAGAGAAACCAGCTTGCCAGCCTCAGAAAGCTGCATATATATTTATATTTTTTTCCTGCTAAATCCCTAAAAAATGGTATAGAATTGCTTAATACATTTGAAGAATACTAAAAATGCACTACGTTTTCACAGGAGCTCTCATTATTACAGGATGAGTTAGCCTATCTGAATTAGAAATATATTAGCAAAGGGATTTGGGTAGACATGTCTATATGGATTAAACAGAGCTGCACTTTGCTTTCCTGAGGTTTTTTCCTTTCCTTTTT
>VZSF01001309.1:412644-457644 GCA_013398295.1 Chionis minor
CCCCCCCCCCCCCCCCCCCCCCCTTTCCTCCTCTCCTCAATCATAATGAGAGGTGATTGAATTTATTTGGGCAAAATCCAAGCTGAACCTAGCAAAGGATATTTTCAGAGTTATCCTTTTTAGATACTTGCCATATCAACCAAGATCTGTTTTTAGGCCCAGTTATTTAAGGCTGCCTTAAAGACTAATGAAATATAGTGTGATGGATGTTACCCCGTTTCAGGGACTTTAAAGTAAGTTACTTTCAGAAATGGAGAAAAAAAAACCCTATAATCTTCAAGCCCCGCTTTGGTACTACTTTTCAAGATCATACATTCATTTTCAGTAGTAAGATTCTCTATGTAATGTATATGTTAATCTTCAAAAAAAAAAAAAATGTTGGCTCTGAATTTTCCTAACTAAGGAGAGATTTGTAATTGAAGAGGAAGTCTTGGAAAGCAGGGTGAACATAGTTTAAAAAGGCTTCTGTTTTCACCTCTGTGAGAGGTAAGCTTTTAAAGGCACCTAAGTGAATTAGGAGCCAAAGTGGAAATCCTCTCCCAGCTGTACAATAACATGTTACTGCTTGACAGTTTGTGCATTTTGATAAGTGACATACTGTAGTATTAGCATTTTGTCACTGTCTCCTTTGCAAAGCCAGATATATTTAGGCTTCTAAACCTGAAATCCTGCTTTGTAGGCTCTGGAGATTATAATTTTTTTTATTATTATTTTTACAACATCGTATATTTAGGAAAATAGCATCACATTGGTTTGCCATTTTTTAGGTCATATTTGTATTATAGTTATAGGATGACCCACATATATTTGCGAGATTTGTTTATAGATAGCACTATGCAGTCATTTCTATTGAAAGCCCTTGAAAGTAATGAGTTATTATAAGTGACATCCTTAAAGAAATGATTCTGTGACCTTAAATTTTTAAATTAAGATATACTTTAAATTTTTTGGCTTATGTATTTAGCTTACAATTAAATTAAACTTAACTATTTCTTTTTAAGATTTGTACTTTACTCATGCTGTATTTCCAAAGTGCATTGAAGCTTTTTATATTTAAAAATGTAGGACGTTTTTAAAATCAAACGAGTACAGTTGCTTTGGGAATCTTTTTTAGTATTCATTTGTATTTCAGTGGTTTGACAATTGTCCTGTCTCTTCTGTTCAAGTGAAAACATTACCTATCAGGCATAAACAGCTAAATGTAATGCACCAAAAACATTGATGATTGCTAACTTTGGAGAGCATAACGTAAACAAGTATGACAATAGAAAGGCCTAATTTACACCTGAAGAGGGCCAAAAAATGAGAAAAAAAATTATGTCAGTTCTGGGTCTTCAGTTCAAGAGCATATTCGTAAAGAGAAAATGCTGCTCAAATGAGGTTTAAGAATCTGACTTGAAAGGTCATGAAATTCAGATTTACATCTAAAATTCATCATATTGTTCCTCACTGTAGCAGAGATCTTGTAACAAGGAGTGATGTTACTTACAGTGATTCGTCTCTGGTTGCTCTGGAGAGCAAACCACTAAGCGGAATTCCTTTTGAGAACCGTTTTATCAAATTGTTACAGCTCTTCAGACTGGGACCAAATACAGACTGCGTTTATATGAGCTTCTAAAATGGCTATTTCATATTAGTAATTTTTGGAATGTAAATTTCTGTATTTAGAAATATGATTTTCATATTTTTGCTCCTCAGTTCAGTTAAGAGAGGTAAAATTAAACGTTTGTTCTTCTTTGCAATCTGCATGGACTATACTGGGGCAATAAAATTATGTTTTCTTAAGAAAACTGAAGATTGCCTTAAAAAACTGTTCCTTAGAATGAAATGGAGCCATACTATCAATTTTCTCTGCAGCGTCTTTGTATACAAAGCAGAGCACCGTCCAGCTAAGGAGAAAGGGAGAAGGGTCTCTTCCGATGCTGGGGAGTTACAAGGATTTTCACAGCTTTGGGAAAGTTGATGCACACATCAGGAGAGCCAAGAATATCGTTGTTTAAGCGCTTGCTTGTCTTTTTCTCAGTCAGGCAGAGCAGCGAGAAGAAGCTAGATCCTCCATGTCCTCCATATGTCTGCCTGTGATTTTGGTGAAAATTTGATTCCAAGTATGAAAACTTTCCAGGTTTATTCCTGTGCAAAGTTTTGATTTCAGTGTCTTGGCATTTTCAGTTAAAAAACATTTTGCTGGGAAAATCTTTATGCACTTAACACAGAAAGAACGAAAACAGTGATGCAAAGACTGTTTCATTTAATACCTTTTTTTTTTTCTTTTTTTCACATGCAAAGAACCTTATTTGACGAAATTCAGCCTACAGTGTTCAAGAAACTGTCTGCATTTTTTAACTATTTTTGTCTGTCACTGGAAGAGTTATGGCACGTGACGCAAGTGCAATGGCAGTGCAGAGTTCCTGTCATGGAAAAGAATAGAAAGGAGGGACTGAGGAGCAATAAAATAAAATTTCTATAGCAGAAATAAAATAAATAAAATAATAATTGAAATAAAATAAAAAAAATAAAAAAATCTGTCTGGACAACGATACTCTAGAAAAGCCAACTACCTTTAAAGTTTCCATTTCTGCAGTATCTAAGCAACTCACAGATTTCTGTTTAGTCCTTAGCACATGTTTCCATGAATGAGGGATGCACCTTTAATCGCAAGCAGATACCCTCTAGTGAAGAAAGGATCTAAGCCCATTTATCAAATATTCAGAATCCTAATCATGATATCATTCCTCATAGTTACAATTAATCTTTCATCATTAAACACTTCTATAAACACTTTCTCAAGAAGCTCTAAAGCCCTATGTGCAAATAAATTTTGATATGTCTATCCTAATATAATATATGTCATAGTAAATCTAAAAAAACTTTCCAACTACATATTTTATGGTAAACTTTGCTAATGTATAGGCATTAGTTACTTGCCATGCATTAACTTCTGAATTTCCACGCTTCTTCAGTGTGTCCTAGCTGAGAACACATTTACCTCTTGTACATCTAAATTCAATATTCCTTTAACAGAAGATGTTGGCCTCAAAAGACATTTTTTTTGTAAACAGTGGCTGCATGTACTTCTTGTATAAAAATATTGGGTGTAGATTGCCTTGGTTAGCGGACTTTGTCAAGAAATACTACATAAAATGATGTTAATAATTATTCTGTCTTCATTTCACCACATACTTAATTTACAATAGATTAGAGAAATGACTCCATTACAGGTATTTAGAGTAGATTAGTAAATTCATTTGTGCTGATTGAGTCCACATTGATTTGTGATGATTGGCTCCACAGCATATACATCTGGTATGAGGTTGACCTGAAAAAGTATAACTGTTCTGGGGCTGTCTTCCTGTTATAATTGTATGGGCTTACTTCATTGGCTTATGTGTACGTTATTGCAATTGAACTAAAATAGGTCTGTTTTTCACTGTGTGCAATTTAGTCATGCATCAATACATTTTTAATTAAAAGTGTATGACAGGTACAATAGTAGAGTACTCCAAATAATTTTCTAAAGCAGTCTGTTTCCTCAAAGACAGGTAATCAGAATCTGTCTCAGTTAGTCAGTGAATGTATAATTTTTTATTAATATATATGATTAAACATCTGAAAACTTTATGCTAAATTGCCAGATTGTGGTCACAAGCCCTGTACTGTAACTATTTCAAGTTTATAATAGCGAAGTGAGGCATTCTGCTTGACAGGAGAAAAAGATCTTGACGGATAAATTGATTAGTTCATTTTGTAGTAACGGTCAGCGTCAGACTAGCATGTCACGATATAAAAGCTTGGATCACCTGGGTGGCTCTGTGTCAGGGAGGGAGCTACGGAAGATAGCTCCTTTAAAGGCATTGGGGTGTCTTCTCCCAAGGTCGGTGGCACAGTTAGTGGTAGAAACCAGATTGCTGTTTCTCCACCGTTTCCTTACCTACTACTGCCAAAGGAACTTGAAAAGAAGGGTGTTTCATTCAAGAACATGAGGATTCTTATGGGATGGATTATGATCTGCCTTAAAATAGCTTGGTCCTATAAGGCTGCCTTACCAGTAAAACAAGAGACTGTAGAAGGATTTTCCCACTGAAATGACTTTAAATGGCGTTATAAGGATGTAAAGTAGTTAGGATGATAAAAAAGGTTTAATAGCCATTAGATTCTCTCTAGCTTAAATATCAGAGCTGATGCTGGGATCTGGAAGAGCTGAGAGTCCCGACATAACAGGGAGTTGGCTAAAGCTGATTAAGGTTCCAGGATGTCCTGAACTGCGCTTGGATACTCACCTGTGGCTGTGTGGTTGTAACATCAGAGAAGGCAAAAATAAGCGTGATTCTGTGCCCACCCATTTCCCCTGTTTTATTAAGTATTTCTCACTCTCCGAGGCGTTATTAGAATGAAATAAAATGGCAACACATTATCTTTCCTTCTTTTTATTGAATTAATTTAAAAATCACCAGACTTTTTTTTTTTTTTTNCCTGAAAATCTCTATTCAAATTTATTGCTCTGGTAAAAGTGTAGAACAAGACAAAGCTGCCTGTCTGTCATTTCACCAGTTAACATATTCTACAGTTTCTTCTCACTATTTTGCCAAACAAAAAAAAATTATGAGTGGTATTTCTATGTCCTGAGATTTGTGCAAATTATCATTCTAGTTGTCTGAAGAGTGTAGAAAAGCTGTAGATGCTCTCCCTGCCCAGATAATATTTCTTTAGTTCTGAGTATTTGTAATGAGAGCACCCCGGAGGAGTTTCTCTGATGATAATAGATTAAGGGTCATCAGTTTTATTTCTACGTGAATCCCATGAATAGATCTAGTTTACCGAGTATTTCATTTTAGTGTGGTATCCTTATTGTAAACATCCTGGTTTTCCTTATTTTTTTCTTCCTTTTAACAACCACAACCTTGGTAGGAATGTTGTTGCCACTTGTACTGACTATTGGAGGCAATTTGGCTTTTACCTGCTCCGTGAACCAAAATAGGCTTGGTCAGCAAAAGGCGATCCGGATGCCCTGTGCTTTGCTATTTTTCCTGTTGTCAGAAATGGCTGAGACAGTCAGAAATAAAATAACTTGCAGCTGCTGTTTGTTCGTGTTCCAGGATTATACAAGTGAGTTTTTCAGATATATAAGTTGATATCAACCCTGATCTGTTCTGGTTATCTTTGTTCTTAGACACTGTGGCCACAAACGGCACACGAGACGTGCCCAGCTAAGATTTGTAATTGTTTTAGAAAGCCTTCTCCTGACTGTAATTATAGCATGGTAAGTGAGGGAAGAGAATATAGTAGTATCCTTAGAAAACTCTCTTTCCTCTAGCCAAGTGTATAAACACTGTCACTCATTAAGAGTAAATTAGGGAATAATTTTTGCCAGAAATCATTAGAGTACACACTTAAGGTTTTGGGTGGAAGATATTTCCATGCATGTCTGGATTGTTAAAAATTCTTTCATTTCCATAGCTCTGAAATCAGAGTTTATAAAGTAGCTACTTTAAAAAAAAAAGTATTAGAACAATCACAAATAAAACAATTGGAATTCTCACAATTATAGCTTTTCCATTATTGTTACTTATTTTCTCGCAAAAAAGAAAGGTAAAAAAAATCACTGTAAGGTTAAATACAATGAAATACTAGAATATTTGACATATTTGACTTTCCTTCCTTCAATTTTCCGTTTTAAAAATATTTAAGTTTGAAACTTTTAAAAATAATATCTCTGGAATGGTTTTACTGATTTGCTTTCTTAACCGTGGCTCCTAATTAGCATAATTTTGTTTGCTCCAGTATATATGCTCTAATATAGACATAGGAAGTGCACGGGGACATTTCTTTCTGCATTAAGGTGTGCTTTTGTAGTTACATGTGAAGAACTAAATATTTAGCTAGGAAATCCTCCCTCTTTTTCCTTTCTTTTGCTTACATCACATCAGAGACAAGACCGAAAATTTGGATTCAGTTTCACTGTGTGTGTGTCTGTATGTACCTACCTCCTCAGAGACACAAAAAACCCCCCAAAAAACTCAGAAGACCTAGATATTACCAGAGATTTCTTGCATCAGCTTGGAGAAATTGCGTAACCTCCCCACATCTCTGTAAAATAAAGATAACAGGTTATTTCTCCCATCTTTTCTTGGTTTGACTGAAGTTTTCTCAAAGCAGAGACTCCCGTGCTATGTCTGTGCTGAGAACGTTGCACAATGAAGTGGAAGTTCGGCTTCGGGTGCATAAAAATTAGTACAATGCAAATTAATATATTTTCTTCTCTTTTTCATTTATTGAAAGAAGATACAATCTACCTCTGCTTGAGCTCTGCCCGAGGTATGAAATATGTGTAAAAGTTCACCTTTTTAGCAGCATGATGTTTCTTAATTAAAGCTCTTCTTATCAGTTTGCTGGTTTTAACCATTTCAATTTAAATCTTTTTAAGGTCTCTATTTTAAAAAAAAATACCATAATTTTTTTCATTATTAGTATATCTAAATTATGTACGTTTCTTTGTGGGTTGCTGTGCAAGAATTTTTCCTCAAACTATTAGACAGAGAGAACACAGAAAGGTATATCGTGCTGATGATGTGATGAACATTAATTTGATGGAGAGCAAACAAGATCTACACTTGCAGGAGAACTTTCCCTGTGACTTTCTGGAATGGAGATAGATTTTGTATAGAAACCTCTAAACGTGAAAGGACACACACCCCAGAGATCCAAGAAAACCCCTAATTAAATGAATTAGAATGTAGCAGCCATAAAATTATGTTTGTGTTCTGCCATACTAGACTTCACAACCCTGGGGACATTGTCTAGCCAGCGATCCAAAGTATAAATGGAGTCTGACTCTGATAACTTTGAGACCTAACAGAGAAAGAATGGTGGAAAGTTTGCCAGAGAGGCCCCAGAGATAATATTCCGAATTATATAACATACATATATAGGACAAAAACTACGACGATTTTCTCCTTCAAGATGACAGCTTCAACTATGAATGTGACTTCAATAAAATTGTTGCGATTTGGAGACAAAAAATAATGACTGCTGGCCAAATCTGGACCCTTGCATCAAGCCTGCATGAACACGGATTTGCGCGGATGCTGTTTGCAGTGGGCAGAAGCACATCACAGCTCCTCTGTAGATATTACTAAGCCCCTTAGTTCTCTCCAAACTAAGGGATTTAGAATAGCGAATCCTCCGAATTGCCACATTCATTTTCTCCCATACATGCCTCATTCTCGTACTTCTGCTTGCAAAACAGAGTGACTGTTGCTGTTGCTTTTCCTTTTCTTGGTTTGTCTGGTGTGTTCTTGCCCTGATGCTGGGCAGGATATTGTCTTTGGAAAAAATAAAAAAAAAACCAGAGTTCACCAATTGCAGAATTAAAGAATTTCTTTAGATTTATTAAAAGATTTTTGTGTGAAAATTTTAGGTGTGTTCAGGTATTTAAGTTACATTATAATAACATTTCCCAATATATATGCAGAATTGAAGCAGAATACTTCTTTCTTTAGCGTCCCAGAAGTATTACAAAGAGAGCAGTTCTTTTCTGGCACTGAAACATTTTTTGACTTCATCTGCCAAATTTAGGGTCAAATTTTATCTTTGGATGTGGGGGTTGGAACTAGATGATCTTTAAGGTCCCTTCCAACCTAAACCATTCTATGATTCTACGTGCATACTGGATTGTCGGCATCTTAAACTGGAGGTATATAGTATGCATTTAAATCCGGAGTGCTGTCTGTATTTCGAATGTTCTATACAAAAGCCTACCAAAAAAATGACATTTGTCAAAAGCTTCAGCTTGACCATGCTGAACGTTTGCTTTGTTGTAGTGGAGAGTGGTCACTTAGTGTCTTCAGAATCATTTGAGGACTTAACTACAGTTAAAAATATGACCTGAAACCAGTGCCTCTAAGGAAGATGAAATTGCTTCGCTGCCATAGAAATACCAGTACAAGTCAAGAAAATCAGTTGCTTTCTCTAATCTTCTTTCCTATGGAAACTTTGCTAATGAGATCAATTCCAGAGACAGTTGCCTTGATCCACAATAGTAAGAGTCCTTCTGTCGGCAGCTAAATAAAGCTGGATAACCTAAAGCTATGTTAAGAATTTGTAGCATAATGTAAGGTGAACAGACAACCTGGCTTTACTGAGGCAATACCGATACTTAAGTGTGTCACATTTTGTTTGACTGCTAAAAATGGCCTGTAACTGTTCTTTTAGCATAGCAGCCTTTCTTTCTGTCCTGCTGCAGATGAGAAGCTGTGTCCTTCATCAACATGACATGCAATTCAGATGTAGTCCCAGCCGATTCTGTAACTCAGGGGTGGGTAGGAGGAAAGCAAGCCGTGGAAATACTCACTTTAGTTCAATGTTTAGGGATTAGCTGAAAAACAAAATCTTTGAGCATATTGAGTGTTAATTGTCCACTCAATACCTAACCTTTCTGTCAGCTGTTGAAACAGCCTTGGAATCAGCAAATACGTGTTTAGAAAATCAGAAATAAGACACTTTGTTCAAGGTAGAAAAAAATCTCTAAAAAACCCCAGACATACCCTTTACCTTTCCCAGGCTGAAACTAGGAGTGAGGATGTATTTAATCACTGGTAAAGCTGAGGGGACATGAGCCCTAGTCTTTGTCCCACACAGGATTTGTGAGCTGTTGGAAGGCTGTTGGAAGGTGCAAGAGGTACAATTAGAATAAACAGATATTACTATTTGCATATCAGGTTGCAGGGACCAGCAGCTTTGTGATTACATTGAATCTAAGGGTCTCTGGTAACGGTGTCTATGCAGACAAGTGAAAAGGTGGGACATGTTTTCGTTGGCAGCCTTGCAGCGTAAGGTAACGGAATCAGTAACACCAGTTGTGCTTTTCTTTTATAGTAAGTCTTTTATAGCAGTAAAGGTAGCTCAGCATAACTGTTATAAACAGGTTTTCATACTGAGTTAGAAAAAGAATGCGAAGTCTTAATGATCTCATTCTTACACACATTTATTATATCATGCTGTGAACGTTTTTGGAATTTACTTACTCTGCATTTTGGTAATTCTAAGTGAAAAAGGTGATTTTTTTTTTTTTTTTTTTTTGTGGCTCATTAGTGAATTTTGCCTCATTAGGAACTCCTTTAAAATGCCTGAATTGCTATCCTGAAGAATTAAGTCTTCCATTCATCGACAGACCATGTGCAGCTTTGGCATAAGCGGCGTAAATTACCCACTCTTGCCTGTCAATGGTTTTCTGTCTTGCTTGGGAGATGCACATCTAGAGAGGGTTGCCCAGACAGTGCAGACACTCCACCTTCGACCTGACTTATGAGGAGACTAAGCAGAATGGGGAAGTTTTCATGATCTCAAGAAATGTATGGGTTTTGGTTGAATGGATTAAGTACATTCTCAGAACCTTGCCCACTCCCCCACCCCCAGTGGAATTTTTGGGTTTTTAGTTCTGTTGCAGGTTCTGAAAATCGCAATTATTGTAAGGTGACAGTGCCAGCATTTTTGAGGCATTTCTTGGTGCTCAATAAGATCCAAACAGGAATCATTTATTCATTTTGGAGCTGGTCAGGCAGTAAAGGTAGACTGGTAACAGTTTCTGTCCTAGACTTTGTAAAATGGAAATGCATTATTAACCACCTAGAAGCAAAATCTAATGCAAACTTGTGCAAAAGTTTGGGCCATTTCCTCAGTCATTATTAATCGGCAGAGCTAACTTAGAGCCTGGAAAGCTGAAAGGACGTAAATCCACCGAACATCAGTTTAAAATGCCCGTAACTCAAAGAACCGCGGAGTTCAAGGATGCTCATGTGCATGGCTTAGACTAAGCCCCAGCTAATTCAGGCAGAGCTGGGGAATTTCTTCATCCCAGTAAATTCATCACCAGTGTATTAGCAGAGGAAAGGAGCAGTGCAGGTTTCCCAAGAAAGATTTCTGCCAGCTGAAATGGCCTCTCTGCTCTTTCACATTATTTGGTTTTGATTATTAATTTCCTTCAGTGTAAACACAGAGCTCAGTGTTTCCATCTTTTCTTCCTCAGTGGAAGTAGAGGCTGACATAAAAAAAAAACCCACCAAACCTAACTCATAAATTCTGATGATTGTTTGATTGGTAATGATTACAAAAGAATTAAGGGGAAGAAAACTATTCAAGTAAGGCACACAACTGAATCCAATGGTAAAATCCATGTTGCTTGCAACAGGATCTTGGATTATGTGATTGCTTTCATCTCTGGTGGGATCCACCTTTAAAATCAACATCTATTTGCACAGATCTTTAGTTGGTCTGGCTTGTACTGAAACTCGTTGAAGTAAACAGAGATATTTGTGGAGAAAGGGCAGCAGCTGAGCAGAGACTGAGGCACTTCTGCACGTGTGGGGTCTGAGATCCTGGGATGTAAAACACACTTTACTCTCACTGGATAAAACTGGAGCAACACCAGGCTCAACTCTGTTACTCTGCATGAGGTATAATTCAGATATTTGGTGACAATGCAGTTATTTGGTCACTCTGCCAAATGACAGCTATTTGGTGATAAAAAACCCCTTTACTGTCTTGAGCTACAGAAGACAGCATCATCTCCCAAATTTGCAGGTCCTGAATGCTCGTAGTTCTGAATTTAAGCATGTATGTTAGGAAAACGCTCATAAGTAGAAGAGAGGATAATTGATATCATATGAGTTAGTAAATTTGTTTGTTGATAATTGGAAAGACATTTATTTTAAGTCCAGTGATTCCATTTTGCTGTAAATTCAGGCCTATTTTGTTCCTGTCAGATATGAGCTCACGTATTATTACATGACAGCTTTGAGTAAAATGATACATTTTCCTCTAGATCAGGCTGTCTGGCCTCCGCAAGTTTATTCAGGCAGTGGAAATCCCTTATTAAATACATTTTTCAAAACTTCCTGCAATACTGTTTATTTATAGATTACAGGGGAGATAATCAGTGCTTTCCACTCATACTCGCTTAGTTCTTCCTAATGATACCTAGTCACACTCAGTCATGGTCATGCATACTCTGTTCCACTCACAGTGAATTCCATTCACAGTAAATTTGAATTCACACTTCATAGTCAATCATTTAACTCATTCACATCAGTCACACTGAATCAATACTCTCTCTGTCTCTCTCTTCTTTTAATGCTCGCTCCTTTCCTTTCACATTTACCCTTAAACATCTGCAATCGTACTCATTTGCTTGGTGTCTACCCTTACAGCAAGAACCTGGCTGTCATTAATTGTAAGCCCTTCATTACTCATAAATTAAAATGGTTATTGCAGGGCTAGACGAATTTTGCAGAATGGCAGGTACTGCTTAGATTTCTTGCTGATGGCAACAAACCAGAGGTGATGTTATTCTCCTTGTTTTGGAGAGGAAAGCTTACACACACGAGTGTGTTCCCTCATTACACACAGTGCAAGCTCGTGTGTGATGCGGATCTGTTAGCCTCAGGTTGTTTGTTTTGATCATCCTGGGGATGCACAACAATTAAGTAAAGTTGATGCTGCTTTCTTTTGTTTGTTTGTTCATTGGTTGTTGGGGTTTTTCTTTTCAATTTAATTTGATTCAAAACCAAGGTGAAATACGGTGAAGACAGGATGGGAGGCTAAGTATGTTGTTGTGGTCAGAAATCATGGAAATGAGTAGTGTGGTGTGTAGAACAGGGTTTATTTAATAAACAGGATTTTATAAAATGAACAGTTGTGAGCTCTTTTGTCTCCATGGTATAGCTGTTTGAAACCTGGTGCAGGAGAGAATGAACCTACCACACTGTTCATATAAATTTAGTCCAGTGTCTCTGGTCTCAGGGAGCTGTTTCGTGCAAGACTGAATGATGGGCAAAAGGGATTGTAGATATATTTGTGCCTTCTTTTACTTCCAGATGGCATCAGGCAACTATTTTTCTGCGAAGGCTTTGATGTCAAAATGCTAAAGATACCTTAAAGCTCTAAATTTCCCACGGAGTATTACAGCACGGAAGTCACTAGTAAGATTTCCTGGTTTTAAGAGCTAGAATGTGCAAGAATATTAATGTGGATGTTTTACCCAAATGTTGAATTTACTGATGAGGAGCATGTTCAGTTTTGTTATTTTTCTCCTCCCCTACTTTTAGGTCTATATCAATAATTGACATCTGAAAAAATAATAAGTAGGATTTAACCAAGGGACACCGCTCCACCCCCAATGAGAACTAGATGTTAGAGATGAGTCCACATAAATAGTCAGTAATGGAAAAAAAAGACAAGGAAGAATACGTAAAACTTTTGATGAAATTGCTAAAGCAGTACTGGTGGGTTAATACTCGTGTCTCCCTTGACTCTCTGGGCACTTCCGAGTGCTCCAACAGGAGAGATGAGCCAGCCTTATTCGCAGCATATTGTGTCTTCCAGAGAAAGCGAAAAAAAAAACAACCTTGTGTTGAATTAATAGCAGTGTGTTTGGGGACAAAAGAGCACGTCCCATGAGATGCAAAAGGATCATATCTATCATCTTGAGATTAGACTAGGAGGAGGGAAAGTACACTTGATAGACTATTATCCTAATTTCTGTCCTGAAAATCATACGGGTATGGACAGTGGAGCATCAGCTGTAACCTCGGAGCTGCAAACCTGAAGCAAAGGGCTGTAACTGGGTTGTTCTTTTCCTTTTTTTGTTCTGTTATTTATCCTTAAAAAGGAAAGAAAGAAAACAAGATAATTACATGCTCTGAGGAGTTCCAATAATCCGTAGCAGAAGTGAGCAGGGAGACAGACGGGTCTGGACAGCTGAAGACCCAAGTGAAGGGGCGTGATGCTCTTGGGACGTGCAGTTTGTCGGGGTACGCAGCAGAGTGGGGGAGCATCCGAGCACCCACATGCCACCGGGCACCCAGGGACGGGGATGGAAAGGTTCATGTGGCATTTCAGTAGCGTTGCCAGGGCAAGATGAAACCACAAAGTTAACAACGGAGGGTCATGTTGTGTTGCCTGGTCTGTACAAGGCAGTACCAATGAGTTTTTGTGGCCTTTTTGTTGCTTTCTTGGTAAAGCCACTCCTATCCATAACGCAGAAATGACCATTAAGGGAAAAACCAAGAGCTGACCCATAAGCAAGAACCAATGGACAAATTCCATAATGCCTTTTGTGTATCAGTAATGCCTTTGACCCCCTAAAATATTCTTTTCACCCTCAAGTTTTCTTTTGTTGTTTTATTTTTTTTTTTTATTTTTTTTAACAACACATTTCTTAAACAAAGATTTCTGTGTCAATTAGTGAAGTGCATTTGGACTTTCTTTCCTCAGTGTGTGCTTAGCAGATGTTCGCAGAAAAACAAAGTTTACCCAAACATTTCTGAGGTTGGAGTTTGTATATACAACCTCTCTCTTTTCTTTCCAAAGGGTACCATATTAACAATTCTTTTCTCGCCAGTATAAATATTTTTACTGCAATTAACTGCATAATGGTACAACACAGATACTTGAAGAGGGCGTACTTATCCACTACAATTTGAGTCATGCCTTTACAGTAGCATCCACCCCTGATGTATTAGAAATCAACTGAATTTTTATTGAAAAAACATCTAAATATGGGAATAATTCCCTAACCTGTTTATTTTGAAAAGTGGTTTGCCTTCTAGTAACACAGCCGTAATGAACATCTATTAGTTTTGTTTTACTTTCTTTTATTTTATTTTTTTCTGAGTCATTCTTTGATTTTTCAAAACATTTTGGTCATCCACAGACTCGAAGTCTCCTTCCAGGAGAAACACTGCAGAATCAAGTGCATCTCTCCTGCCTTTTAAAATTACCCTTCAGGGCAGTGCACACACAGAGTGACCCTGGCTTTTGACAAACCTTTGCTGAACAAAATGTAACAAGCCCTGTATATTTTGAGCAGCATTTTCTATTCTGACAGAGACAGCTCGGTAGCATTTGATGTCTGCTTGCTGGTCATAGATAATGGTGCATCTTGGGACCATTGTCATCCCTGTCAATAAGATGGCCTGGGGGGACGTGCAACAAAGCTACCTTTTGATTCACCGTTTTTCCTTCCTTCCCAAGACATTTGTAAGCCTGTGGTCAGCTAGGTCACTTTATTTCATCCTGATGTGCCTTGATAATAGCATCATGTCTAACAAAAAATTTTGACAGACCATCGATGTATGTTTCTTTGGTTCCTATGTTGTTTTCCATGCCTCCTCAATGTCAAACAAGCTTTGAAAGCTACTGATTATGTTTGTTTGGACTGAGTTTGACAAGATTTCTATTCTTTGAAGCAATTAAGCTCCTGAGGATGGATCTGGGGATTTGAGCTAATTTTTTTAACATTGCAGGAAGCTACCAGAGCATACCACAGGCTTTGTCTTTATTTTTTTTGGTTTCAAGGTTGTTTGCATTGTGTGTTTAGAAATACCTGAACCCAAAGGAAACTTTCGGGCTTTAAAAGAAATCAAAAAAAAAAAGGGTGGGGGAGAAAAGAAAAACCTGCAGCTTAAAGCTAAAAGTTTTGCCTATATATACATTTATTTTATCACAAAATGGCAAGTTTGGCAAGCTCAGGTAGTGAATTCTCTGCAGAGCTTAACTGTTCTGAGGTCATAAGGGCCATCCACTTGCAGAATATATTTTAGGAGCTCATCTATTAAGCCCCATGCTTATGAAGCAATAGAGATGGCAAATCAAGTATTTTGCTCAACTGGCCACAGATAACAACTCACAGCCTGGCTCACTTATTGTTTAAATTAGTTGCAGGCAATTTAGCGTATTACAAATGGGAATTAGCAGTATTTTTAGTTTTATCAGTTAGCTAAATTGTTAAATGGTGTTACTGTAGTTCAGTAAAGCATTTCCAGAGCTACGCAACCATTTTTTTGGCAGCCACAGATAGAAGTTTGCATCCTGCCCCTGTAGTAGTGGGCATGAAGCACACACACGTTTAATTGGGTGAGGGCTTTTTTTCTTTCTTTGGCACATAAAGATGAATTTATCACAGTTCATGAGATACTAGAAAAGGCAAATGGTAATTTCCTGTTACAAAAAAAAAAAAAAAAAAAGGCCTTTCAGTTCCGTTCTGCGCTATGTTTTAAGACATTTTTGTTGATTTTAAATATATTTAATTCTGTTTCTTTATCTTTTATCACCACACAGTGGAAAGGACTTTCCCTTTGAAAATAACCACTAGCAAAAAGTCACCTTTTTTTTTGTATTTGATGGCATTTGAGGCCGGGTCCCAAAGGGCCTGTGCATGTCCATGTCCAGCCTTGTGAATGGAAATTGGGAGTTGCCCAGAAGCCGGAATCTCTTGGACTCTGACAGCAGCTGGACAAAGATTTTTGATTTATGTTGCCTTTCAAAGCACAGAGAATCTTCAGAGACTTCATGAGTGGTAGAAATCCACAAGAGTAAGCAACTTTTTAAGATCAGCTCTGTGTTCTTTCTTGGGAATCAGCAACCATCATCACTGAAGGGAAAGTAAGTCTGATGTTAATTACAGAGATCGAGTGTCCGGCTGTGATTCAGGGTGGACCCACACCTGTGGCATGTTCCCATGACTGCTCCTGCCAACACAATTTTGGTGGTCCAGTCAAAGGTCCACCTGACTGGGTTGCTCACCTTCCAGCATGGTTCTGCCACTGGCCTCCAAGACCAGTGTAGGCAAATTTCCGTGCCTCAGTTTCCCTATGGATAAAAGCAGCATATAAATATTAATCACAGAAACACAAAATGGTAGGGGTTGGAAGGGACCTCTGGAGATCATCTAGTCCAAACCTCCTGCCAGAGCAGGTCCACCTACAGCAGGTGGCACAGGATGGCGTCCAGGTAGGTTTTGAATGTCTCCAGAGAAGGAGACTCACAACCTCTCTGGGCAACCTGTTCCAGTGTTCTGCCACCCTCAAAGAAAAGAAGTTCTTCCTCATGTTGAGATGCAATTTCCTGTCTTAACCCCCTTTTTAAAGTAGTTTGATATCCCTCATTGAAGGCAATGTAGCAGGTAGATACAATTGTAAAACAGAGTGTATTTTCTCTTTTATTAGAATTCGTATTTAGTTTTAATGTTATGACTAAAATGACAGCCTCTCATTTTTGTACATTTTTGCTTTCATTCTGAGTCATAATTTGGGTTATATTACCTCCAAAACATGTATTTATAGACTTATAATGGCTATAGATGAAAATACAGCTAATAGTTGCCTACTGCAAATGTATGCATTCTTCTTGCTTATAACATATCCAAATTGAGAATTTTCTCAAAGACTTCGGCTCCTTTTTGTTGTGGACAGCATCTTCCCTCTCCCTCCCACACTCTGAGCCAAGGACAATGATTTCTGCCTGCCATCATGTCACCGCTGCCAGTGTTCTTTCAAATCCATGTCTGAAGGCCTCCAAAAGGGTAGCAAGGATGTAGAAGAACTGATTGGTTTGCTTTCTTTTCGCTGGTATTTTTTTTACGTGAATACAGTATTTCCCTGAAATTAATACTGATGCTTTTCTGGCTTTTCTATTCAGTGCCTTTCCGGCAGGCTATCTATAGTTCTTCAGGGCACTATTGTCTAGTTATTCTTTCATATTAAATGATTGGGTTATTACTTTTATGTCTTTAGAATATTTCATTTTACTGATTTCTCCATATTAAAAAGATGATAAATTATGGCAGCTATTAAGGGCCCAATCCTGAATTCTTAATGTAGTCATTTCCATTAAAGTTCCCCCGACATAGATTTATATGGAATCTGATAAATTTCTGCTTGGCAAATTCCTAGAGAAACTACAGAAACCTGAATTAAATTAGTCTGTTAAAATAATCAACATGAACCTGATCTTGTCAAGTAAGTGGTAGATGAGTGTGTTCTCTTCATCGCAGGACAGGAGTTAATGACTAATAATTGAGCATCAAAATGGGAGAAGTGCAGTGGGATTTTCCAGCATGTGAGGGATTTAGGACTGAACCCTATTTTTGCTTTAAAGCTTAGCAGTCTGCAGGTTTTTTTCCTTGCACTTCTCATCTATTTTCCTCTACTATAAGAAAAATGTAGAAAAATGAATCTCTCCATTAATGACAATTCTTAAATAGTGCAGGACACAGAACAGGCCCCTTCTTGGATGGAAAGACAAGCTCCAGCAGCCGCTTGGTGTTTGAATGTGGGCTCTGTGTGTCCTTTGGTGATGCTGGCTCCATTTGGTCCCCTTGAGCATCACCTGGAGATCATTGATGGCAAAAAGGGTTTTTCCCGTGACTGCCATGGGCATTCACATTGATATCGCAAGACTTCTTTTAGTGTCATCTAAACCAGCAGCCTACCATTGTTATTTTTGCTTTCCGGAGCAAACTTTTCCAAGCCAACAAATGGACAAATCCCCTGAACTTGTCAGAATTTGATTTTGAGGGAACTGTTTCCATCTAAGTAACACATCTGCAAAATAAAAGAAATACCCTCCCACCCCTTCCTCTTTGAGATACAATAACAGTGTGATACCGGTGGGGCAGCTGCAGAAGCAAAGCACACAACAATCCAAATTTTTTCTTCTGGCTCTTTTCTTACTATATGGTGACTAGTTTTTAAAATGTAAATATCGACACGAAGTCCTATCGAAAATTTGTTTCTGATATATAACGATTGAAATACAAAGCACGGGTCACAAATGCCAAAGCCTTTATTTGTGCCTTAACCATCTTGGGAAAAAGAAGTACATCTCATGAACCTCCTTAGTTCCGTTTCAATGTATACTGTCCAGCCATGAGGCAGACTGTCTGTCGGTCTACTTAAACATGATCTTTTTTTCCTGATATCACCTCAGTGAGCAAGTATTCCTTGACGTACTTGTGAATAATGAATATAGATAAAACCTTGTTTTCAAATTCCTTCTTACAGTTTTCTAATAACACAGTTTTTTAGCCATTGTTATATATTTTAAATTACACTTAAATTAGCCCTACACCTAAAATGTATTTTCTTTTTCATTGTTTTACCATTCTAGCTACTGAAGAACAAATTCTTTACTGATCTCTAGATATGAATATTTCTTCCATTTTATATGTTGTTTAACTTTGCCTTAGAAGAAACAAAGCACAAAGGTAGGCTTACCAGATTGTCAGTTTAATGAAGTACTTAATTTTACATAGGTTTCTTAGAAGGAGCTAAATTTCAAGAAGAAAGAAAAAGTCCCCTCTAGACCAATAATTGTCTGTGGCAGGAAAACTCTTGGCAGTGAAAGTAGGGATTTATCTTTAGTTGGAATGAATTTTCTCTGTCAATTGGCATCTGAAAAAAATTCAGCTGGGAGTTAAGCGACTAAATAGTTCTCAAATGACTGAAACAAATGGATGCTTTAATGAAAATCTTTTGAATGTCACTCAAAATTCAGTCCCTGGCGTGGTGGCTTAGATTTTATGATACTGTACATATGTGTTGCTGGGTTGTTGTTTTTTTTTTTAAATCTAAGCTGAATCTGAGGTTTTGTTTTTTAAAACTATATCCCATATCTGTTTACTTACTTTGATCAGATCCAAATGTTGACCACATTTTTTGATGTGTTTTGGAGGATCTTCATCAACTGTTAGGTCTAAACCAAGGGTAGCTTTCTAATCATAATTCTAACTAGTTAACAAAGTCTCTAGGTTAGGAAATATCCTTGAGTCTTCACACATGGTACTAGTCACCAGAATGAATTGGTTTAAATGTAGTTTTCAGCCATCCTAGGCTTTTATAGGGTATTAGTTTTGGAAAAAAATGTGTACTCTATAGTTTACTTTGGTCTGACAGTGTTTATCCTGTGTGTTTGTAGAAATAAACAGGAAAACCCTTAAACACTAACAATTGTATTTGATTCTTGATGCTTCTTGGCAACTAATCACAGCAACTCCTTGGTGAGGTCTTATGTATGACATGTAAATATTTGACATAAAGGTAAAATACAGATATCTGAGCCCCTTATACATTTAACGATCCCAAACAATTTCTTGGACAATGGGCAAATAGCAAAATGTCACTCGTTTGAAAGAGGAGAAGAAAAAAATTCTGTGAACAAGATGTTAATTTCTTATGTTTGCCATTATTTTTCTTATAGTAGCTGCTTACGTGCTGTTAATTACTATGAAGATTAAAACCATTTTGGTGTTGTAACTACATATACATTTAGCAATGGACAGGTAATCTTTCATGTCCAAATTTCTGCGAGGTGAAGATTTCTCTGAGAATTTCTGTGATTTCTTTGCTACCTCTCTTGTCAGAGGTTCTATCATCAGCTCAGACCCGTCTCTTCACCAAAGTCCATCCTACCTCTTGCTGTGATGCTGGGCACCATGCACCCTCAGTTCAGGTTCATCCCTACTCTCTGCTCTGTGATACTGAGAATACCGACTAAAACCCATTCTGGTCATGACCTGCAGAATTTTGTATTTTGCTTTTATTTTAACATACCCATAATCTGTGGTCTCAGTACTTTCACATAGTCGTTGGCATGCCCTAAGTTTGTCCTCCCAATAATGCTTACTAATCTTACAGTTTTTCACATTGAATATATTGAGATTAAAAAACTTCAAGATATTTTGTCTTTCTGACTACCTGTACAGAAAAATTTCTTATAGTCCATCTTCCTTAAAGTTCTGTACCTTGTATATTGTTCTGCGTCTTCCCTTCGCTTTTCCCCTCTGCCTGACCTCTGCCTTTAGATGATGATCCCCTCCAAAAGTCCCCGTGCAACTTTGAAAAATTTCTAACATTGATCAACCTGGAATGGGGAAGCCGTAGCAGGTTTGTGGGCTGCACTATCCTCACATCTAAAAGGTCCCATTTTGGGGCACATTCTGCCAGTGCCTTGCAACCTCCTGCTCACCTGGTGACTTTGGGTAACAAATCTCCTTTGGTGCCAGAATTCACCAGGATTTGCTTGTGCTTAAAAACTGTGTGGTTGTTCATGAAGAATTTCTTGGAAACTATTTCTCAGATACTTAGTGGGAACTATAAAAATGAGTGATAATATGAGATCAAAACAAAACTTTCAACAGAGTGGAGTTTCTTAAGAAAAACAAAGCAATTTTCAAGGAAAAGACTGATATGTTTGAAGCCACAGCTAATGCAATAAAGAAAAAAAATTAAAAAAGTCTTTGAAAACCTTGGTTTAGAACTGCATGAAGCTCAACAAAGAATTGCTAATATGGAGAGTATGAATTGTTGTATAATTACATTGACGATCTAGAAAACAAGCTTAGAAAAAAGAGGTTTTTAAGTTGTTGAGGACTGCTGAAGGATGAGAGATTGGGGACCAGTAATTTTTCCCCACCCGGATTTTGTATATGTTTTTTATACTGCATTTTGAAGATGTATGGAACAAGTAAATCAGTTGTGACTGTCATTTGCTTTGAAATGCTGCACATTAGCTTCATTAAGGGTTTCAGAGAAGCCTTACTCAGAAAGTCTTTCCAATAGAAACTTTGATTTGTATTATTTTTGGTGGCTTTATTTTTTCTTCCTAAAGGTTACTGCCACTGTTCGTTTAACGGTGTTTATGTGATCGTATAATAAGTGTTATCACTTTGTATAATTATTATGTGTGATTAATCCGGTTCACACTTGAAAGCTGTGGGATGTTTTTTATTTTTTATTTTTAACCAGAGGGTATGTCTTTAAGCCTTTGTGTTGTTCACTTATAATGGTAGCTGACAAGAGCTCTCATAAAGAGGGAGGAGGATGGAAACTGGAATAAATTGTTGAGTGGAGAAAGATTTCTGGGAAATTTTTTGGACTAACATCTTCTATAGAAAGTTTTAAGAAAAATGGTGGATGCAGTGTATAGAGTTATGATGATTTGATATGTTGCATGGATTTCCATAGCAATCAGGATATGCGTTAGTTTGGAAGAATGTGCGTTGTTTGAATTTTTCAAATGAACTTTTGGAGAAATTCAACCCGTTTTAAATAAGACCCTTAAAAAAGTCCCTTTTTAACCTTTGCAAACACATAGTATCAGCTAGTGTGAAGAAAACCCAGTGTGATGGACTGGATTTTTTATTATTGAAGAGGATTTGACACCTAAAAAGGGAAGTGGTGGGGTAGCAGAACAGCTTTGTTTTTAGGCTGAATGGATCTGAGTTTGGGTATACTATCCATGGAGAACTTCAAGCATTCCACAATGTTCCCTGTTTAAAAATCATGGTTACAGAGTGTTGCTTTTGTACATCTTGTAAATTGCTGCTGCTAAGGATGGAATCTCTGTGTATTGGTGAAGTGTCAGGATTCCCACTGTGATGGAGATCTGTCCTGAAGCACGATACCTGTATCAATATATCATACAGTTCTCAGCAGTAACCTTTGCAAACAAATTTAAGTGTTTATATTAACTACAGATAATGCAATAACCTGAACTGTTATTACAAATTATCCCATTGCTTTCTGAGAACTGTATTCCACCTGGTTTATGTTTTCTATACACGTACGTATTCAACCTTCAGACAGAGGTTATTTGGGAGTTGAGAATTTTCTGGAGTTCTGAAGCTGTAGTTCCTGTCTCTTTTTTTAAAATTGATATTTTTATTACTTTATATCATTGTATAAATTGTGTTTATTGCTGTTAATATCTGTACCATAAACGATTTGACTCTTTAATTTGGAGAAATGAATAAGCATGAGCAATCCCAAATACAGACCAGCTTCCAGACAAGCCAACAGAAAGAAAGTGAGTTTGTTAAGCATAGTATGTTCTTCTCATTTGAACTACCTGGAGATTGGAAGGAATATCTGTAGATATTATAACATGTATTCATTAATACATGACGTTGCTATTTTCTTTAGATGCATGCCTTTTTTTTGTATATAACAACTTCATATTAACTTCAGATAACAAGCAACTCGAAATGCCATTTACCACTTTAAAAGCTGGTTAAAATTCCCTAGACCTCTTCAGACTTACTATACTGTAGGAGCCTGAACTATTACAAAATATATTAAAGGAGCTATTCCCTGCATTAATGAACAATCAATGTTTCATATATAATTGTAATATATATAACTGCGGGTTAAAATAGATCACTCCCACAACCAGATTAAATCAGTTAACTTACAGTGTGTGGTTTTCAAAGGGAGTCTGGAAATTGAAACATGGGGCCAAAGATATGATGAAGTGAGAAAGTATTCCAAAGCTGTTTATAAAGATAATCTTAAATATCACTTCAAGATAATCAGTCCCATCAATAGCAGGTATTGATGCTGTGAGTCTCCTTACAGCTAAACATTGTTCACTGCACTGTCAGACCAAATTCAGCCCTCTTTGGACCAGGTTGGGAAGTCTTTGGCTTTGGTAGAAAGGGTATTGAGTCCCTAATACTTATAACATTTAGGGTCTCCAGTGCATAGACAATCATTCAAACTTAGACCATAAAATTGGTTCAACTCAGGTGAAATTTAACATTGAACTATCTAGATTAGCTTCCATTATTACCAGCTTCTTGGGCATAATATGAAGAAATGCAAGAGGAAAGAAAAATACTAGGAATTTCCTGTTGTAGGAAATTTTTTTTTCAATTATTGCAGTCTATTATTTTTTCAGAATTTCCCCATTGTTTTACACAGACTCTAGTTTGCTATTCTCACATGACAACAAAAAGGTTAGCTGAAGTCTGGAAGGGAAAGTCACAGTTTGGAACTGGGCTGTGTAATGGTCACAGCACTTCAATATAGTTATAGTAAAGTTAAGTCCATAATAGGCAGAATGTTAAATGAACACTTGTAACAATTGAGGGCTGACCCTCAAAAGGTGAGAAGCAGAGATTCTTAGTTTAATCTTCACTGACCTTGCAGAACTGTTGGAGAGCTCTTCTAGTCAGACATGTGTGATCCGTTTTTAGGCTTTAACTGCAACAACGTAGAGATTGCACCATTTTCAAACCCGTGTGCCGGAGAAGTTAGTAAATCGTCGGTTTCTCAATGTAAGTTGTCAAATCCTATCTCCTTTGGTTTTCATTCTGGACAGAGGATATAAGTTCTAAATCACAGCCTGTCTTCTTAGTGGTTGGCCATAATAGCTAACTATCTATGAGCACTAACTTTTGTTATGGGAAGATCAAAACACAAACACAGGTTGTGACGATGTGAACGTCGTTTCTCCCATTGCCTACCAAGCAGAAACCAAATCCAACAAAAACATTTTACGCGTTCCACAAGCAACTTGCTAATTCCAGATGATGCATCAGTAACACAATCATGGCTGCCTTTTCTCAGAATTATGGTTATCTGTTCTGTGCTCAAAATATGCACATGGAGCAATTTCATCTGTGAGAACTTGGGAAAATTATATTAATCATTATAACTGAGTACAGCTTCTTTCTCAGCATGAGTCATAAATATCTTTGAGCATTAAACCTCTTTACAATAACATTAATTTAATCTATAAGAGGACATTGCGTGCAATAAATTCCATTTACAAATCTGAGTGGGCAATGAAGAGAAAGCTGTAGCTCACTTTTTTTTTTTTTTTTAAAATATATATTGAAAATCAGGAAACAATGCACCAAAATAAGTTTCCCTCAGCCTGAAATGCATAGGACTAGAAAGGAAAAGAGAGCTTCCTGATTGATTTGCCTCTGTGCTATTGCTTGGTTTGCTGTCAGTCAGAAGATTATATAGCTTAAAAGATTGTTATTGATTGTTCAATTTGGTGTTCATATATTTAAATTTTATTCAGGTTAGAGTGATGTTGAAAATTGGGGTCCACATGCTAGATTGCCAGCACAGTGGTTGACAACACAAACGTTAAAATACAATAATCCTTGTAGTATAAAATGGCCATTGACGGTCTAATTTCCATTTTGTGGTTTATGGCCTCTACTGAATATCTGATAATGTAATTATGCTTCAGTAAAGAATGAATCCTCTCTGGTAAACTGAGCTGTGTATGCAATGCCAATGTGAATTAAATAAAGTGACATCAAAGCTCAGTCAGGGCTTATTTTAGGAGCACATTTTTAAACATTTACTATGGTTTGTTCTACAGTAATGCCAGGGAGCAGATTTATGGCTGTTAGCATATTCATGTTGAAGAAATGTGTTACTTCATTCCTTATTTTAGCCCAGGAGAGCAAACAAAACAGCTTCCGCAAAAGCGAATGCTGCTCTGCGGCTTAGGTATGAAAGAAGTTTTCAGCCGATACCACCACCAAGTACCTCCCTAAGCAACACGGAAAGTGGCAGCTCCGCAGTCGGGAAATTAAAATGTAAAGAAAACTACCCCCAATTATTTGCATGCCACACAAATGAGGCAACGTTTGTTTCTTGGCAATAGGTGTATTATCAGCTTTTACGCTTGGAACTTTTGCTGCCGGGTTCATAAATGTATAGGAATATACAATATGATCCTACGGTTAAGAATTTCCTCCTTTTAAATTCCAGTTGTCAAGTTATGTTATGCTGTTTATAATGCGGTGAATTATGTTCTGTCCTATCCCATTCACTGCTAGCACAATGCAACTTAACATCAGGCAGCATAACAGAATATGACAGTTAAAATTTAAAAGTACCCTCATTGTATTTGTGAATTGAATACTCATCTGCGTGATTTAAAGATGGACTGGCATCTTGAGTCCGGAAACAAGTAACGTTACTTGAATGCATTTTTTTCCCCCTAATGCATTTGCATTGCTGTTTTGACCTTCTTTCCAACAGGAAAAAAATAACCCTAAGCAACTGGCATGTATTGACATGGAGGTATTGAGAAGTTAGCGTGATGTTGCAGACATGTTTAAAGGAACTTCTGAAATCATGAATTTGATGAGCTAGACTGAATCAGGGTGGCACTTTATCATGTAAACAGCAGAGAGAGAGCCAAGCCTCACTTGTGGATTTTAAATGTCCCAAAGCATTAGTATTAAAAATCTGGGGCCTGGTTCCACCCGCGATAGAGAGAGGTGTCAAATCAGATCATGGTTTATCTTTCATTTCCAGTCTCGCAAAGATTGTCTCAGTAAAAGATGTATTTAGAGCATTTTGACAGATCCTTTTGGACCTGTCAATGATGCAGGAGTCAGAGGTGTGTCCCTCCATCCCACCTGCTCTTTTCCGACGGTCAAAACTGTTGACCAACAGGATAGTAAGAGACCTCTTTACTTCTCCATGTCCCTGTATCGCTGTAAATAATTCCCTGTTGCACCTCAACTCCCTCTGTGTTTTACCCTCTGCCTGCTTTGCTTTTGGTGCTCTTGGAGTCCATATCCAGAAGCCCAACGCTGCAGCAATGCCTGCTTCACTCTCCAGCCGGGGCAGCCCGCGGAGGCGCCGGGAAGAGAGGAGCAGCTCCCCCAGCTCATGGGGAAAGAGCAGATACACGCAAATAGGATCAGATACAAGCATAAATGGGTTAAATACAAGCATAAATGGGTTAAAAAGAAGCACGCCCACCCCTGCGCTGGCTCATGCCTTCCTAAAGTGAAACGTGCATTTGACTCCTTGCCTAGGTAATCTCAGGGAACCATCTTGGGAAGGGGCAGGTGAAGGTAGGACATGTGCAAAGGCATGGTCTATTGTGAAACAGTGTCCGGTTGTAAAACGTACGTGTCTGTACAAAGATATTTATTATTAATACTGTTAACTTGTCATTTTCATTATCACCTCGCTGTAGGAAGGCCTCTCCTGTGCTACACTTGGGTCGTTAGCTTTTCGTGTAGGAGCTGAGGTGAATGCAGATAGATTGCAGACAGCATAGGGAGCCAATAAGACAGTGTTAGTCAGCATGTTAGTGGTTTAGCTACTGTTATGAGAGCATTACAAATATTAGTTATTATTATTTATTACTTATGCAACACCCACGCACGATGCAAGACATTTAACAAACCACCTAAAAGGCAGGACTGCACCACAGAGTGATTACTGGAAGGATTTTAGATGTGATAGCTATTAGCTATTAGCTACTTGTTTGTGTTTTTTGTACTGAAAAAATTCCTAAAGGTCCCAACCAAGGAGACCTCAGCTATGCCTGGCACTGTTCAAATGCACCATTAAAGCAAATGGTCTCTAGATAGAGAAAAATCACAGATTTACACAGTGATGTCGGGATCTGCTCACAGAGCATCTTGCAAGAGTTGCTGAAAGTTATAGTGGACATGAAACTATATAATAAAGATGTTTGTGAAGCTGTATGTTGTACCCACCCAGGTGCTCCTTTTTTGCCCCCAGAAATGCTTTTTCTTCTCTAAGTGCTTTGTAGGTCCGGCTCTATGTACAAGGAGTTTGAGGTGTCACCTCTGCATGATGCGCACATACCATCAGCAGCCTCTAAAACCCCATGTTAAGATATAAATCTGGGGTAAATCTGTAGTACAGCTCTCTCCCCTACTCCTAGAAGTTGTTAGCTGGAGGCCTAGACGTTGCAGTGCTGTCTCTGCCTGAGACGTTTTTGTGCAGTCCTGAACACATATGAAGTGCTGGCAGCTTCTAGCGTACTAGCTGACTAGTTTGGCCTTGTCTGTCTAGCACCTTATTGACATAGGTACTCGGTACAGAAGTAATAAATGTCACACATCAGTGGTTTGTTTCTTCACTCTTGTACTGTCCATTGGCTCTTTGGAAAAATTTCTCCACGGCAGCAGCGCTGCTTGTCCTATTTCTTCCCACTGTGCGCTCCTTATATCTGGTCCAAATCTCTTCCCAAGCAGGTTAACCCATTAAAAGCTTGTACCTTCTTTTGAATGTCGGGTTTTTCCTTGATGCAAGTTGTTTGTCACAGCATGCGTGTTTCTATGTGCTATTTTCTTTGGATCTCTCATTTTCTGTACTGATTGATTAGGAATGTTTGTCCCAGGGCACAACCAGAATTTCATCAATATCCAAGATCCAGTGGGAACCTCGGGACCGGAGAGGGGAGCTTGGCTCCTAGTCTCGGATCAGTCACAGCACTGCTGTGATTTCACATTACTTTGTCCCTTCTGTTTTTTGAAGTATCAGTCTTCCCTTTTCATAACACTTCTTGAATATGTTTTCAGAGTTAGGTTTTTCTGTCTAAATATTAAAAACATCCACAAGTTGAGAATCAGCTTTTGTCCCGAAAAATATATATAGAGAGAGCTACATTTGTTTTTTGCTGGCACCCCTTGCTTGGAGGGAGATTGAAACACCGCTTAAATCTTTTCCAGCTGTCCTCCAGATATTGTGTCTAAACTTTGGGGCTCTTAACCGCTTTGCTCTCCCCTCCCCGGCATTTTCCTGCCTTTTGCTGGTGAGTAATCACCTCGACCTGCATCCCCCCGTGCCCCGTTCCCTGAGCTCCGCTGTGGCCGGGGGGCTCCAGGCATCGGCCTTGGCACGACAAGCTGACATAAGCCAGGCTCTCTCAGAGTTGCAGTTTCTCACATACCACTTTGGTATCCTTTTTAGCAAATTAGCATAGCAAAAGCGTTAGATGGCAAGGGACAGGGCAACAGTAACTAGAGGAATGTGCGGTTAAATAGATGGGTTATGGTGAACCTGCCGATTTGATTTTGTTCTAATTGTCTTCAAAGACATATTCCAGTTTTCTGTTTGTGGGGTTGTTTTGTTTTTTTTTAAATTTGTTTGTTTTTTGGTTTTTTTGTTTTTTTTTTTTTTTAAACATATTTGGAAACCCTACTGGACACAATTATCTGATATCTTAATATTTAAAGAATGAATGAGTTTGAAAAGGTCTGTTACAACAAACTCATTTTTTCCATAATGATTTCTCCTTTTCATTTCTTTTTCCTGCCTGTCAGAGGTCTTGTCTCCTTTACCGACGTTGCCAAAGGGTGCGCAGACCTTACACGTGACATCCTCTATGCTGTTGTCCTAAACAACTGGAAGAATATTTTAAAAATTGCTTTGGGTTGCATTTAAGCCCATAATAAAAGCTCTCCTATGGAAAGCTGAGGGCCACCGGGTTAGGGTTTTTCAGCAGGTTTGGGCTGTGGGCTGCGCTGGAACCTGTGCCAGGTTTGTCAGCACGGGTAACTTGTACCCTGTGTCCACATCTGTTCCCAGATGTGAGCACCCAAACGGGCTCTGACAGAGCTAGAAGCATCGGTTTAAATTCCCATTTTAACTGTTTGTCACATAAATTCAGTTTTTAGATAATCCCTTAGTGCAATAATTCCTTATTATGCATAAGGAAAAGCATCTATTAAAGGCATTTTTAACTTTCTGGGTAGAGTTCCTTTATCTGTATTTTACAGTACAGTGAAAAGTAATTAATTCATTCCAAGATATATAACATATGGATAATTTTTATGGATTTATGGCACATTTTAGGGGATGTGAAAATGCTGCAATTATTTTAAAAATAATGCAATACAAATTCAGGGTTGGTTTGTAGATTTATGGCAGGATTATATTTTCCACAGCCAACTGCCAAACATGGAGTAGATAAAATCTATGTTTCTTTTTATCCAGTCTACCTCTTCTATCCCATCTCTGGTTTATATTGTCACATAACTGCAAATAGATATTCTGAATTTGACTTATTTATAAATGAGAAATTTTGTGAAATGTATTAAGCCTCAGAAAATAGTTCACAGTATTTAATTAGTAAAGAAAACATACCGCACACAAAATGTCAGTAGAAATTACAGTAATAATCTATCTTTCAAAACACTCTATTAATTGCTGTTGATATTTAACTGTACATTTCTCTGAAAAAATTAGATATGGACCCAGCTCGATTATTGGCTTGAACCTCTGATGCTTTGAGGAAACTCAGATATGCATAAAGGCACCAGTTTGTGGAAGCAGGATAATACTCTGTGGGCAATATTTAGCCTGTGGTTTAATTTTACTTTTTAGGACTAGAAACTAACTTTGACACAAGGCTTTCTCTGGTAGTAGCGCATCACACATTTCTAAGCCTTCCTCAAGTAACAAGGTACAGTTCATGAACACTTGACATCCAGAAAACTATTTGTTATCATAATCTTATAAGGTATTCCTCCTGTAATTACTAAAATATGGACTGAAACCCTTGTCTAAATTTTAAGAATTGACTAGATCACGTAATTTTTGAGAAACCACACCATCATTGCTCATTAACAGGCCTGTATGAATCTAAGCTTTTAAGATTTATTTTCTCCTACTTTGAAGGAAAGTAACTTTACTGACATATTAACGTTCTAACTGTGAATAGAATATCCCATTTTGTTTGAAGGATAGTTCCCTTGATCCATTAAATAAATACTACATGCGGGGAAAAAAGACGTTAGATTGATATACAAGAACCGCGATCACTGAGTGCAGATTTATGGTGTAAGGGAGTAAAGAGAAGTGATATGACTGTGAAAAGATAAATGAAATAACGCTTATGGGCACTAAATCCTCCAGTATTGAAAAACATTGGCGATTTGTGTTTAGAACACACAGTATTTAGTATAAATGGACTTTCATCGATAAATCAACAGTTTCTGAGGTTGACACCACAACGTACCATTCCTACCGAGTCACAAACTGAGAATCTGGATGTGTTCTAGTTTGACTGGAAAACTCTGAGCGTTAGGGTGTTGCTCGATATCTTGTGCCTATAATTACTGCCTTAGTAATTAGCTTGGTAGCCCTGTGTTTGAAGTGGTGCTTTTGTGCTTGCCCCTTATAGCCAACGTGGTGGCATAAGCTGAGCCTGGTGAACTTGGAGGAACTTGTTCGCCACAGTTTGAAATGCATCTTGGGTGAGCAGCTCGACACAGTCCTAATTTAACAGACTCTGAGGCTTATGTGCTGATGATTTCTGCTAGTAAAGTGTTATAATTGGATTATTGAAGTATTAGGTAAATTCAGTCGGATTTGCTGTTTGAAGTGGAAATACAAAAAATGCTGGTATGTTATTACTGCTTTGTCATACCTATTAACAACACACTCCAGTGTTGCAGCAACAACAGATTTGTTTTCAGCTATTTACGCTTTCCAATGTGTAAATTTGTATGATTTAGGTGGGTAACTTGGTGGACGCCTGTGACCTCTGCAGACCCCCCTGGTTCACTTTTTAAAGAACGCAGGCTTTGTTCCTGGAAATTTCTCTGAAAACGCTGTGACATTGTGTGATGTGTTTCTTCTAAAAGCAGAAACATGTTGTAGCTAATCTAGGAGCAGGTGGCAACAAAATGATAGAATTCAGTACATTTTACAAATATATAAAAAGTCTAAATGTCCTTATGATTACAATCCCTAGCCGTCCAGGTAAAAGAATGAAACCAAACCCTTTCCTTTCAGTGTTAGAAACTGGCTCTACATATGTGATGATTGCAAATAAACTTGTCTGTCGCTCTATCATTCTTTATTAAAACCTTTATCTCAAAATAAATGTCCTGTGGCATGGAGAGACATTTGGCCAAGTCCACACAGCAATTGACAGCTATGCCTACTCTGTGCTCTGAAGAATATACTTAGTATTTTGCAGGTAACATTTTCAAATGACCAAAGTGTACTGGGGCTTGAGGTTTTTTAGGTGGTTTTGAGAAATTTACCTTGGAGCATGACTTAGATTAATAACGTTAAACCTTGGTTTGTTTTTAAATATAAATCCGGTTTTATCTAATCTGCGACCTTCAGTTTTGGATGAATGACATCACCTTCAGTTTTCAGTGTCCTCACTTCTGTGCTTAAGACAGCCTATCTGGTTCTTCTCTTTATGCTAATATTAAGTGCCCTCGTTTATAAATCTACACACTTCAAACAGCTGAGAAGCAAATCTCAGTATCGCCCAAGCAGGTCACGAGAGACCTGTGTATTAGAGATGCATTGAAACAGCAGTTGCAAATATTCCAAAAAACCTACAGCAATTTAGATCCAGATGCAAACTGCTCAGGTCTTTCTGTGGAAAACGCAGCATGAGGCAAAACATCCCATGTGTTCAAAAGCCCTCAAAATCCTGATAATGATTTATAATATCAAGGGCTGCAACCTACATTTCCCAGGTGACCGTGAGCGAATGTAACCTGATTGTTAAACAAGCTCCCTCACCTCATAAACGTGTTTTATTTGATGTAGGAAAGCTCAGTAAGAAGGTTTCAGGGGGCCAGTCTCAGGAGTCAGATTCTTTCCTGGAGACGCTGGGGCTGGAGGTTTGAGCTCAGGTATTGCCCTTTCGCAGGAGCTGCCCCAACCTCTACCCTGCAGACAAGGAGTTGGGGGGGGCAATGATTTTCCTGAGGTCTGAGCTGCTAAACCTGCTAAACTGTTTTTTGGATCAGAGCATAGTGCTACCTGCTGGGAAACTCTCACCAAGACTCAGATATTTGGTTAGCTGAGCTTTGTTGTTTGCAACCAATGTCACCAGTGAAGACACGACAGGCGCATGGAGACGGAAGAACGTACACACGGATTTCATTTTCTGGAGTGGTTTAAAAAATCAACTTAAAAAATGTGTGCTGATTTTATTGAGAAGTCATTCACACAGCAAGGTGATTTTACTCTCAGGTCTATGGCTCTTCTGCTTGCCATAAGTTTCTGGAGGTGAAGGATCTGGTCTTGGTGGGATGGAAATCTTCATATAAACCAGTTTAAAAATATGGTTTTCAGCTGTTGAATTTGCATCTATTATACTTTTCTTTATCAAATATTGACAAAGTAATGGCAACGCTTACAAATGTGAACTCTGACCGTTAGAATTTTCCTGTTTTGGGGTTATTTGCATGGCTATTCCACCACTTGGCAGGCATTTCCCAAAGAGGAAGACGCTCATGGTCATGTTCAGTCCTCTGCACCCCACAAACTTCCTGAAATGTTGAGCGTGTGGGAAGCTTTCAGCTTTCCCCTCTTAATTCCGTGTTTCTGAATACGCACTTTTGGGGAGAGTGACATCACATTATATGTATATACATATAAATACACTGTATATATTTATATACTATATATATGTCTAAAGCAGAGGATTTATTTCTTTTCCGGATTTTCTTATCTGTCCCTGCATGACAGGGCAGTTAGATGAACCAAGACTTCTTTGAGGTTAGAAGCAACAGGGAGGAAATCTCCTGGAATACAAAATTTTTACAAGTTAAGGGTCTATTCCTTCTTATTACTCGTTAATCATTGACTGGTTTGTTTCTCTTTCACTTTTTGTCACTGTGTACAGTAATCTCAATATAAGCATATTGAAATTACCAGCCTGAGGAGGAAGGCTGACCCATGGCTCAGGAGAGGAAGGGAGAGAACCCAGAAAGAGTTGAATAAAAGTAGCGTTCGCTGAGCTATGGTGACTGTTTTGGGAGGTAAAAGGAGTCTTGCCCCAGTTAATCAGCATCTAAAGCCTTGAGACAACCCTAGGGCCAGCTGAAAGGGGTTTTCCTTTGGCCCATATTTTGAAATCTGGATGCACACAACTTATGTACAGCCCTGGGTTTTGTGTCTCCACTATGGGATGCGGTCTGTAGAGATTGGGCGCTCTACATGATAGGACTGAAGACGCAGCAGCTAAAGGTGCCATCATCCACACACCATTTTTAACCCCATCCATAAGATGGGGTGTTTCTCGGTTCCTGGCGCTGGTGTTTTGAGACTGTTGATGGCTTGATCAAAGCTGAGATGTCCTCAGCACTTGGCACAGTATGGGTGCAGAACAGGAGACACAAACACATAGCAGCAGAGACCCTTTTACTGCACCTTGTGGGGTGCTTCTGACTTTCTGCAAGAATTTCACTGACTTGGGAGCAGCTTTTCAGTCTAACGAAGGCTGACTTGTTGTGGGTTTTTTTAAAAAAAATCCATCCTCATTAAACTGTTCTTTGAAAAAAACCCCACTTCTGCCAATTTTTTTGTTCGCAATAATTTCACATTGCAGTTAATCACTTAAAAAGATACATACATATATGAAGTCTGGTCCACATTATGGACTAATGGTCTGCATAAGTTCTTTACGAAGACTTTTTTTTTTTTTTCAAATTAAGCATATACTAAAAAAAGGCTTATTGTTTTTAATGCAGGCCATTTAAAAAAAATCCCAAACAAACAGTCTTTGGAGAAAACTTTCAATGCCTTATTTTAGCCTGGGGCTGGTTTTCACAGCTAAGTTACAACTGCAGCACTGGCTTCAGATGGAAATGCCGGCAGAATTTTAATTCGAGCAAGGTTAGTGGGCATTACTGTAATACCATAAATATGGTGTAGGCACACAAAATTAAATTTAAACTAAAAATATTCTACAAAGTATCTTAAATGTATTGTAAAGTTGACTGTGATTGTTCCATTATTAAAAACTCAAAGTATTCTCAGATATAATGAAGTGGAGAAACAAAAGAAAGTAAAATTTTCTGAGAGAAATTCTGTACACCTGTGCTCTTCATCTGAATAAATCTGACACCAGATTTCAGTGCTTGAAAATGAGGAATTAGGCAGCACGCAGATATCAGTCAAATTGGCTATTAAAAGATTAGAGGCTTTTAAAAAATTGATAGGACACCAGAATCAGACAAAATACATCCAAGAGAGCCAAAGGATCTAAGAAGGGAAATTGGAGACTCTTTATTAGAAATTTCAGACCCTTGAAGACTGGCAAAATCTAATAGAAAGGCATTATTTAAAAATGGTCCAGGGACATATGGGGAAAGAACATATCTTCTGGCATAAACTGTGAAGAATGTCCTAGATAATATTTTAAGGAATCAAATGAAAGGTACAGTGCGACAAATACTGCCTGATTAGAGAAAGCAAATTTAATTCGAGGGAGGGAAAGTCCTCGTGTCTGATAGATATACTGGAATCCTTTATCATTATTATTTCTGCCAGGATTAGACAAGGCAATACAACAGACATCCTATACTTACATTTTCAGATGTCCTTTGACAGGGTTTCCTAGAAGAGGTTAATGCTAAGATGTGGAGCCACAGAATAAGTGAAAAGTTGGGTTTAATGGATTTAAAATTGGTTAAAACCTACAAAACAAAGTGTAGCACAACAGCAATCAAAGGACCCTGCACCAGCCAGTAAGGTTAGTGGTGGGATATATTAGAAATTATCCTAGGTCCACAGATGCTTACGTAAAAAATTACAGAGTGGTATGTACTACTGAAGGCAAGTTTTCAAATTTTGCTGATTACCTTAAATTGCAAGGAAATATAACTCATGATAAACAATGACATAAAACAACTATATAAAATCTTACCCTTTTATTATCAATGTTAAAAATTACATGACAGAGAGTCTTCTGTGCAATTCAAATTGGCAATTTTTATGGTGCAAATATTGCACCAAGGGTGAGTTAACGGACCTTGAATTTTGTACTGAACCTTCTGAGGACATCAGATAACTCTACCATTGAAAATCCAGAAAACGTTAGGTGAGAATAAAACTTTCTAGTCCAAGATATGTGGCAGGTTTAATACAAATTATTAGTTAGGTGAAATTGTGAAATTTGCCTGAAAGAAGAAAGTCTGTGGACTTACTGCAGTTTACTCACTCATGAAGTCATTAGTCTATGATAGAGCTCGGCAAATAACTGATTTGTTGTCTTTCAGGCGAGGATACAAAAATCAGCAAAAACCTGGAAAGGGTCAAGTTAAACAAGATTAGACAGGGACTGTTTGGCACAAGAAGGAAAAAAAAAGAATGATAACTTACTAATAATTTTAGGTTATTAAAACCTAAATTCACCTGATATAGCTGACCAAGGTGAAATATTTTGATTAGTTTTGATTTATTTAACATTTTAATTTTCACTGAATCCATTTTTTTAAAATTTCACTTAAAAAATAAAAACACAGAAGTTCCACTTTGAAAGTCAAAACAAAATGCGTCATTTCTGAAACACATTTCATTTCAAACAAATATTGGGAAAATCTCCTTCTTGTGGTCCTTTTTCTCAGATGAGATCTGAATTTATGATTAGATTAGTTCCCATAATTTTTATTTTTTTGTCTGAAATGTACCAGTAATTAGAGAAAAACTTCATCCACTCTGCTCTGGGAGGTGAATGGACATCAAAACAACCATCATTTAGCTGATAGGCAAACAAAAAGGAACCTGTTTGCAAGCTAGTTTGTATTCTGAGTAATTTTACAGCCTGTGAGCTGCTGTAAATTACACCCTTTCCCTGGTCCTAATACACCAATTGAAGCCTTTCAGAGCTGCCAAGTGCCCTCATGGAGGGTGGACCTATCAAACATTAGTTCAGTTTTAGCCTGATTCTATATTAGCCCCACTATTTTTATTCTAAAAAGAGTTAAACCACAAGAAAATTTTAGGCAGTCTTTGCTTTTACACATACGTATGCTGGAGAGAGGCTGTAATGAAAGAGGATGTGGATCTGAAAGGGAAAGATCTATTTTATCAGAATTTGAGGGCAGCATTAGCTGTAATTATTGATAACTCAGAGAAGGGAGAATTGAAAAAGCACAGTAGTGGGTTTATTTCTTTTTTTTTCAAGACTTTTTTTTTTTTTTTTAATGGGCCTATCCTGCCAAATGTTCCTCTGAAAATGATAACAAAAGTTCCATTCCTGGAACGAATTGTTTCTACAAACCATGATCCCAGAAATACAAACATGGATAAATGGTCCCATTTTAACTTTGAATGCGGTATAACTTACCGAAAACAATCTGACAGTCTGCCAGCTTGCCTTCAACAATGGCACAGTACCAAAACTAAGACATACAGCGGAGAAAAGCATCACATTTTAGAACTAATTTCTCAACTGGAAAGGTAAGACTGGAAAAAAAAAAACAACCCACAACTAAATAGCAAGACAGAAAGAGGAGGTAGGCTAAGAAGAGAGTAGGATATCTCCTGCAGCATCTTTTGCAGGATGGAGCAAAATATGTGAGTGTGAGAGTGTGTGTGTGTGTGTGTGTGTGCAGTTTTCTTGGCAGAGCCCCTGGAGAGGGGAAAAGATGGGTATGGCGCTGGCAGGTGGCAAGAGCCAGAGGTTGTGGTGGAGTCCCCTACATGGTGGCCACGAGGACTTACTGGAAAGCATAGTTAAGACAGGCATGTAGAAGACAGGCATGAAGACTTTAAGCCAATACCCAACCAGCTTGTACTTGTGAGTCTGGGGCTAAGCTTTAAACATATGTAAACTTTTACCAAATATTTACATCGTGACTTGGAAGTGTGCTAGGAGATCGTCTCGGGTCAAGGGGGCTTCTGAAAAGAGACAGATATCAGTCTGTCTCCAGCTGCAAAGGACAGCAACAGGAGTCGAACCCCAGCGCTCTCTGTTTTATTGCGTTCTTGCAATAAAAATAATCTTGCTGGTATTGGGAAAATAGAATTTTTCTGAAATATTTACTCGTGGCATGAGAAGGTCTTTCCCTCTGAATCCCTTCCTCTCTCCCCAAATTCCAGCTCGATCTGAGACACCGTTGTGTTAAAATTTACATGGGGATCAATGCTTTTTTAGGAAGTCCTTTGGGGTTGAGAGAAATTTCCAGGAACAAAACAGCATGTTTTTATGGAAAAAAAAAAAAAAAAGTTTGAGAAAATTTCTGACTTGATTGAACCATAGTGAGAAATAGATGAAGCTGCAGTTCATACACTGTAAGTGTAGTTTACCCTCTTATTATTCAGAACGTAAAAGGAAAAAAAAAGGCATCGATAATCTATTTGTACTTTTCATAAACTCTCTTCAGGAATACAACCCCATGACGCCACAGTTCCAGTATACAAATAATAATATTAGTCAGAATATTCACTCCCAATGCAATTTTAATACCATTCAAAATATAATCCTTCTGTGCAATATACCTCATTTAACAACCATTAGTGCCTCTTCCATCTCAAATCTACAGCACCTAGTAATGATTTATTTTTATCCATTGTTTGAACTGATTTCATGTTACCAACGGACCTGTACTAATCATGGGGAGAGCAATATGCAAAGTGTGCTTGCCAGATATTTTTTAACTTTAGGCGCTGCGCAATTTGCAACAGAAAGAACAGACATTATAAATGTTCTCTTCACTTGCAAGATAATAAGAATGAGCACAAAAAATTCACAGCCAGCCCCTTGACCAATTTTGCATTTGAGAAAGAGAGTTCATTTCTTAGATCTAAACTAAACCAGTCCCTTAATTATACCACACTATGTTGATTACAGGCAACACTACACAAAATCTATACATCTTGTTTGGCAGTGTATCAAAGCAAGGCACATTGTCAACGCAACGTTAACTGTTTTTCCTTCCTGGGAGTCTGATTTTTCCGGGCACCCTCAGCTCCCGCTGGGCCAAATCATAAGATCCATGCTCTGCCCCTAGCACGGGAAACTCCCATCCGCTCCAGCGCACGATTTGCTCAAGCGGAGACCGCGGGAATAAGTACCTTGCCATTAAATAGCAATATGTAAACAGACAAAGAGTCAAAATCTTGCAAATGAGTTATTCATTATGAAATATTCACACAGCTTGACTGAGTGGGCCTCGCAGCAGAGCGGCGATGTTCTCGGCGCTTTATAAATAGGGAAAGCGCCGTGCAGTGTACGTGCAACTTCCTCGCGGAGCGGCGCGAGCGGCGCACCGAACAGATGATAGAACTCCCAAGTCCTGTTTCGCCGTGATAATTTCTCATCTAAACTCCTAATTACACAGCACTTCACATTCTGAGATATATAAATACATTTTTTCAGATGTACACTGTGCTAATGGTATGCACGGGAGAATGGGAATGTTCTTTGGCATGACTGCTCAATATCAAAAGCGAAAACTGTCTCTCCAAACTGTGTTTCAGAGAAGTGAGAACCCCCAAACTACTGAGAAAAGTTGAGATACTTTGTAAGGTCCATGTGCTTGCCGCAGGAAAGCCAGCTTTCAATGTTTTTCTAGGTCTTGCACTGCTGCTGGGTTAAATGTACATCAGCCACCGTGTGGGGCAGTGGGAGCCCATACGATGCCGAAGCCTATAAATGTTTCAGAAAGTGGTTTAGTTTTATACAGAAAAAATCCAGTTTGTTTATTTGGAGCCTTGATACTATTAATGTAAATTAAGGAGCAATCAGCAGGGACCGCTGGGGAGCTGAACGAGCTCATCGATGTAGATGTACCTTTTCCATCCTAAGGATACACATTCCCGTTAAAATGCACCAACTAATGAAGACAGATCTATGTAAATATTTTTTTTTGTTGTCTATCAGTGGTTAATAAATCCTCCTAGAAAAATTTTAGGTGTGTTAGCTATAGTTTAGTATTACTTTTTACATCATATTAATGTAGTATTATTGGTTAAACTGGGGTTAGAAAGCTGAATGCTTGTCATAACACTGAAGAGGCCTCCCTTTCACCGTTACATCCCCAAACTTTTCCAGGTACTGCGATGGACGCCATCTGTATGAGGAACTGGTATCTTTTCCCTTCCGAGATTGATAGGTACTACCATATGGTAGATAGGATGCTCAACTTTGCAACACTGGAGGCTTTTTTGGCAACTTTCCAGGAGCTTGAGGGCCACACATAATTTGCATATACATTTACATAGAATTTTTATTTTAAATAAAGGCACATAGTTAGGATGGTTCGGTGAACTTGTGTTGCTTTCCCTTTGATAGATGTACAGGCATTATTTGTTGTTGGAGTTCCTCAGCAATAAAAAAGCTGTAGTTGAATTCATCCTGCAATTATTATTATTTATCGACACTATCGCTGTGCTCAGGGGAGGAAAGCACAACCCTAGCTTGAAGAGCTTCTCTAATTAGTCAAAGGAATTTCGGTGACATACTTAATACCAGCTGACTGCAAAACATTTCAATTTCAAAATTCAATGGTTGTGAGGGTTTTTTCTCCAGAAACTACATCTTTTGCAGTGAACTGGGGTTTTTTTATCACCTTTGCACACAGCTGAAGAAATATGTATGGATGTAAAAGACATGATAGAAACAACAGGCATTAACGACAAACAGGTGCCCACTCTGTCAGTGGATTGGCGACCTCTGACCTCAGCCTAAAAGCATTGCCTCTGAGGCCAAGAGATTTTTTGCTTTGCCCAGCTGCCATGACTTAGTTACCATTTTTACCGCATTTTACCATTTAACTAATCCTTCCACTGGGCTCCACAAAAGGCTTATGGGTACCTTGCAGTAGTTCCCTTTTCAACGTGAACTGCTGAAAATCCCACAGGAATGGATGCTTCCTTCTTCAATCATTTAGTGTGTGTTGAGAGACGTCATGATCGTTACAGGTTTGTGCAAGATAACTTGGGTCTCTGTGGCTTACACCAGTGTCTCTCTGTAGGGTCCAGGTTTCCAGTAATTGCCTTCTAGTGGGAGAGTACTTAATAATAACATGTTACTAAAATTAAAATCACCTAAAGGGTGAGAACAAATATTTCTAAGTAGAAGAAAATCAATGTGAGGAACTGCTGAGGGAGAGGCTGTGTCCTTCAGCTTACCATTGCTGAAGATGCAACCCCATTCAAGGGCCTCCATCTCTCAGACTCAGAGTTTATTGGTATTATATCTGACCACAGAAATTCATCAGCAAATGACTGTATTGATCCCTGTTTATATTTGAATGTAGAGTCTCATTTCAAGCAGGCTTTTTTGGGTCTGAGATAATGCTGAAGGACCTGATTTAGTTTGTGTTTGAGTCTATGTGTTGTGAGCAGCAAACTTGGAGTTGTTGCTTGGACAGGTAACTGATTCTGAGACTTTGTCTTGGAAGGACCTTGTTATTAGAATAGATTCATTATTTACTGGGGGAAGGGAAAACAAAACCAAAATATGCCCCCCCCCAAAAAAAAAAAAAACACCAAAAAACCAAACAAAGGAGACCTTGTGGGCGAGAGTCTGTGTTAGTAGTCCTTCAGGAAAAAACATAGAAGATGACGTACTTGGAAGTGAGATTTAAAATGCAGACGTGTTATATACCACTAACGGAGATCTGAATGACTTTGAAAAAGTTGGTGTGAGTTGTCAGTGTTTCTAGGACACAGTTATTCCAAAACAGATGGTGAAGATGGTCTTTTGTTAAGATATGGATAAAAATGAATGAGAGTATGGCAGGAATTTTGGAGTAATTTGGGGGCTGGACCATTTTGGGGATCCAATCAGAGGCCAGGCTCAGATTTATAGGCACAATCAAATCCTTTGAGGGAAACTGAATTTTAAACGTGTTACCAAGAAAATTGGTGTGCTTAGAAATGGCCGGAGGAGAAGCTGAGGACAGGAGTAGCAAGAGATATCAGTGTTTTGGATATTCTTCTAATTCTTTGGTATGAATAGCAATATGATTGATGCAGCAATAACTGCAGTGCTGGAGGGATTTGATACCCAGAGGGAACCAATTAACCGGATTTTGGATATTGGAACGTTATGACCTTTGCCTGCATCATAATGTTGAAATGTAGGAGCAAATGGAAGAATATGAGTCTTTTCTGATTGTAATTGACTGGAGATATTGAGAACAAGGTGGATATCCAAATTCGCAGATAATATATTGATCCTAGAAGATGGCTGGAGAACAGTAAGCGAGCCTTGCCCAGACCTCAGGTTATCAGGTGGCAGGGGAGAAAAAGCTTATTTAGAAGCAGCTCCTGGCTTCTTTGCACTCTTTAGTGGGCAAATTACATCCATCTAACATCTTCATTATTGATTTACGGGTGAATGATGCTGTGGTTTGCTGCAGAGTGACACTGAGTTAGGATTTATTGGGAAAGTTTATCTTATTATCCAGTTGTGGTCTTATCCAACATCCTTGCAAGGAGGTATAAAGGGGAGCTGTCGTCACTCTTTCATGAATCACCAGCAAAGTAATGGCCTTTGCCGTTGCTGACCTGTGAGCTGGGAAGACAACAGAGTCTTTGTGAGCTTTCCTGGGGTGGGGGTCTCAAATGGAAAAAATTCAGCTTTATTAGGTATATTATGGTGATGGCTAATAGTGGGTGAGCCAAATCAGAGGGTCAATTAAGTGGGGCAGTTGCCAATTAACAGGGTGGAGTGAAGTAAGCTACAGCCTGATGTGGTCAGTGGCTGTGGTGGAAGGATTCAGGAATAAACAGTCCTGCTGTATAAATAGTGAGCAACATTAGCTGGGGGAATGGCTCAGATATGGGGAAGAAAGAGGTTTTGAATGTAGGCTGAACAGCATGGTGATTGGTGAAAACAAAGTTCGTGCTGAAAGTATATTATCCGTTAGCTCTTTACTGAACTGAAATAGATAACTGGTAAAATCAGAGTAATAAAAACTGGATTTCTCAAGGGTTTGCAATCTGTGTTTTGTACATCTTTCCACTGTGATGAGAATATTCGTTTTAAGTTATATTTTCCCTATATAAAAACAGTCTTATTTCTTTTTCTTTACAATCATGGCAGGCAGATGATTTTCCTTTATGACTGCTTTTCCCTTGCTGAATTAGGATTCTGTTGTCAGGTAGCCTTTTGCTTTTCAAAGGCTAACCCTAAATTAGATAAAGGCAGACAGCTGTGGCCTTCACATAACTGTTTTTCAGCTGATGCCTGCATTTTCTGTCTTCCTGCTCACTTGCTGGTGAACATTCCTAGTTCTTATACATCTTTGCACATCTTACTTTTTACGGGAGGAGCTCTGTAGATGATGAAGAATGACAGGTTTCATGGAAACTCTTTTGGAGGTGCCTGGAGATGGAGGATTTACTTAGTGTTAGCCATTTACACACCAAAGGAGTTAAAAAATATACGATAGATTGAGTTGCTTGACTAAATTCTCTAAAACAAGAAGTAGAATGAAAATGTAGTAAAGAAAAAAGTTCAAATAAATTATGCCAAATCTCACAACTTGCTTTATTCTATGAATTGTTTGTTCTTCTGAAAATTCCTTCTTTAGTTTTCCTAATTTCCCTATGTCAATCTAATTTATCCTCTATTATTGTCTCGGCTAGTGTCCATAATACTCACTCTAGTAACTTTTCTTGATCCCAGGGCAGAAGTGAGAGGACTCACGGGCATCCTCTGCCTAATGTTCTCCACTTTTAAATTCAGTTCATTTGGGATACAGTCAAAAAGGCCCCTGTAGAAGAAAAAATCTGAAAGTATGGGTTGATTTTAACAATGCTATGTGGTAATTTCAATTTTTGATAATTTTAACTTGAGATTTTTGTTACAGTTCACATGATTGCATTTGTGGTGTTTGGTTTTGGGTTTTTTTTGCCATCTAGCTCACTGTGCAAATCCTTAAGTGAATAATTTCAGAAAATATATTGCTTTTAATGTCGTTTTGCTTGCATTTCCTAATAAGTCACTTGCAACGTTGTATTTAGTATTGTTATATATGGTAAAAGTTGCTTAACTCCAATTAAAAATTTTAAATGTTTAAAATCTGCCTCTCTAAGTTGGCTGAAAAGTCTAAATTAGACTAATTAGGCTGTTACACCCTTACACTCAAAATGCCCTGGTACTTCACACTGCTCCACGCTAATTTAAACTTCATGTTGCTTCATGGCGCTTCATAATGCTAAATATTTTGAATTCAACAACTGCCTCTTATGGGTTGAACAAAATTACTTGACAATTGGATTGAATTTTAGTCTTGCTTGCTTCTGTGGGAGTGAGTAGCGTGGTTATTTTGATTCCTTTCAACACACTTCCTTTCCATTGCGTGCTTTGATAAGAACTAAGAAAATGAGATGAAGCAGAGGAATACTTTTCCTTTACTTTTCTTGAGGAAACAGCTACTATCTTTGCAAGAAATCCCGCTAACAGTGTGTGTTTGCATTAATTCAGTTGGAACAATCATGCCACCTGCAGTCACGACTCTGCATGCTGTACATTGCTGAACGCAGTCTTCCTTCTCAGCAAGGGTGGCATCCCAAAGAGCTATGGAGTCACTCGGTGACATACCCCTTCCCCGAAATGTTTCAAATCTAGGGGAAGAGTTGTGTAAGCAAGTGGAAGTTAGTAAAGCAATCCTCGTTGTAGAGATCTGTGTTCCATTTTTGTGTTTTTTCATCAACTGGGAATGAGAGCTTGTACTTCCAAAATAATTTGTTCTTAGATGACAAAAAGTGCTCCAAAAAGTTTGTCTGGCACAATATCTGGCCTGGTAAATGGGCATGGAAAATAAGATTGAAACAGAAACTCCAAGGTATAGGGCTTCATTTGGTTTCACCTAAATATTTTTTCTCATTTAAGCTGAATTTCTGGCAGCCACATTGCACAGATAAAGTACAGAACAATTACAGAAGAACCAATAAAATGAAAAGCCCTTTTGAGCAATGACAGCATTCAATAATTGTGTCAATGCTGCTTTAAAAGTTTCAGTTTCTACAGCATCTCCAGTCCCAAAGTGTTTCATCTGCTTTCTAATTTTCCACAAGATGCTTTTAATATTTTGAGATTGATATTGAACCACAGGGGTCTAAAAGGTTTCAAAAGATCTTGCATATGCATTTGGAACCAAACGATCAATTAGATTAATAAAGGGGAATTGTAATTTATATATGAAGCCTGTAAACTCTTGCAGAGAGGTGTGGAATAAGAAACCAGGCAAGGCTCACGGCTTGGGGAGAGTTGGGATTTAAGGTGAGAAAACAAACATGCTCAGCAGGAAAAAAAAAGGTGCAGTCAGCACCAGTTTTGTAACATTAATCCAATGCTTCCTGCTACAAACATGGTAGAAATGGGAAGAAATGATGGATTTCATACAGCACCTGTCAAGGTAATTATCGTCTGAAACCAGTTGTACCTTGGGAATGGTTCTACTGCAAAAACAAAGGAAAAGCTTGTAAATGGGAAATTGTTATTAATTTCTACAAGCCGTCCTGTTATGGTTGAACCGTTGCCTTCAGGCTCTTCCTTGCAGTTATAATGGCATCATTTTTGCCATTTCCTTCCTGAAGGATCATTGGATTGTCAGTTTTATGTTTTCTTAACTGATAGTCATCAACCTTTGCTTAATCATCTTCTTCCTCCAGCACGGGGCTGCTGGCAGAGCCCCTTTCCTGCTCTGGGGCTCCTCGGGGCTCCCCAACACCCTGGAGGAGCACCAGTCTCTGCAGGGTGTCCCGTGTCAGTGCCTGAGCCACCAGTGGGAACTGCCAGCAGAACTGGTCAGGGAAAAAATGAATACAGGCTTTTTCTGTCCGAAAACACATTTCTATCAAACTAGAAATTTCCTTTCAAGAAATAATATGTCTTTACCAATGTATTCTTGTGAAGAGAATAAGTGGAAGAAATCACAAGTTTGTAAAGAAAACTTTTACATTTTTGTCTTCAAGTGATTTTCCACAAAAATGTATTTTTTTTTTTTTCAAAGCATAGTAAACCCCACTAAATTGAAATGAAGTGTTTTACTCAACCCTTTTTTAATTTTTTTTAGGCCAGTCTTTGTGAAAGATCCTTAATGGTCAGGTTTTTGATCCTGTCTAACCTCTTGAAATACTTTGCGAAATGGGTTTTCTATCCTCTGCAGGGTTCAATTTATTGGGCTTAGAACTGGTGTTTTTAGCAGCTCCTCATGTTTAGGTACGTGTTTTTGAGTGCCTAGTGACAGATCCAAGCTCTTCTGCAATCGCTCTGTGCTGGTTAGGAGGAAACCAAATCTGCTATGGAAATCTTATGATCATATGTACATGAAATTGCACTGAAATGACTAAAGTTTACGAACAAGTCCATATGTTTTCTTGCAGGAGTTGGCTTGCTTAAGGCCAGCAGAGACCCTAACCAGCCTGAGCTCATTGCTGTAGGTAGTTTTACAGGTTTCATGAAACTTCTGAAGTGCTTGGTATGCAATATAGCTGACAAGATTACTCCATACACCCTGCGCCTTCAGTGCTGTGTGTTTTCTAGCTGGTTCTTCCACTCGTTTCTCTCTTTGCAATCTGCGCAAGAAGCTAGGTCTAAATCTTCACAAACTGAGCTGCTTTTTCCATTAATTATAGCTGAACCATTAGTGCAATGCTGCTGAGCTCACACACCCACTGAAACCATCACGAATGTGTTTGAAGGTTTGACTTTCAGCAGTCTCCAAACCTCTTCCTCCTCATTGGTGGCTCTGAGCTTTCGGGAGAAGGTTAGCTGGCCCAAAGCCTTCGACTCACAGAGTCATGGTGAGTCATGAGCTGCCTGTATTGCATGTTCCTGTCAACATGAAAAGCTGACATTTTGATTTCCCCCCCTTTTTTTCTTAATTCTAGAGTTCTTAAAGGAGTCATGGAGGTACTAAAACCTGAA